>QWTY01006725.1:2581-55633 GCA_008033365.1 Pseudorectes ferrugineus
AAAAGAAAACAAAAAAGAAAAAGAAAATACATTAAAAAAAGAAAACCATGTGTCTGCTTCCAGTAAGCCACATAAAGCTTGCAAATCCAAAGCTGTTGCCACTTCCAGAGGAGCTCTGTATATATTTTCACAGATGCATATTGTTCCCTGTAGCTGGCCAATTATAGACACAGAAAAAAATTTAGTGGAAATATCCTTTCTTTTGCATGGACTCGTCTCAGAGCTGCTGGCAGGCTGCACTGCCCTGCTGTGGTTTGGTGGATTCACTGTGTTTTTGCACGTGGGGTGACCGTGGAGGGAAGGTGCCAGCATTTTGTGCTCACCCCATGCCCACCAAGTCAGTGCTGCACATTGGGACGTGCTGGCTCCCAGGGAAACCGAAGGAGCTCTGTGTCACCTGGTTTCTGTACGAAAGGAAAACATCCTTGGAAATCCCCTGGCCCTAACCTGTGTTAGACTAACAGCACACAGCATGATTGGAAAGCCTGCTTGTCAGAGAAATAACAGCAACTTCACTGCACTGGAGCCATGGGCTGCTTGGGGAAATCGCATAATTTTTCCTCATCATCTTTCTAAGAGGTTTATTTCCTGGAAAATCATTTCTCCATGATGATTATTTTCATTCCATTTTATGAATCCAAGCATGTGTTTCCTGTACTCTAGGAATAATAACTTCCTGGCTGCATTGTATTTAAGAATGTTTCTCAGCCCTCTCAAGGGATAAACACATGTAACCAAGAGGGCTCCCAGCTCCCTGTGTGGTAACTGGTCAGAGCAGCTTGACAGTGGGATGGGGACAAGGAGCCGTAAGAGGGAATATTTGTCAGCCCTGGAAGGCCGGATCCATCCCATGTGTCAGAGCTGCCAAGAAGACCTGGTCAGCATCACCTTCTGCTCCTCAATCCACAGGTGACCAGTGGGACACGCAGCTCTTCACAGGCTGTCTTGTGCTTCTTGGAAACTGCCACGAAACAATAAAGCTGCTGTCAAATAATTAAATGGTTTAATTGCCTCTATTAAGAAGGAAAAATCTCCCAGTACATTATGCTGCTATCTTCTCAAGCTACCCTAATCATCAATTACTGATCTGGACTAGCTCCCAGGCTGCCTGCTGAGGGAGGAGTCAAGTGGGTGTAAATGCTCCAAAGGCTTAGAGAAATCAGGAAAAATAGTGTTTTATGAACTGGGAGTGACATCTGCAGCTGGGTCTGAGCTGTCCTTTCAGGGGGCTGGAGTATGCTGGGGGAAAGGGTCAGAAGAGAGTTGTTATGCTTAGAATTTCCACAGAAGCATTTTTGTGCTGACCTGTGGCCACCCTGGTCAGTCATCAGCCTCTGGCAGAAGATGAAGACTTTGTGTTAAATTGGATGAATTAATTGCATTTATTTATATTTTGAGCTGGTTTATTTTTTACAAAAAAATCTCCCTTATGGACTGAAAGGAGCCCAGGAGCCCACTCAGTTTCAGGATTTGAATGAGTGGATTAAGGGCTAATATGTTAAGCTTATTCTTTACCAAATGTGAGGTTTTTTTCCTTTTTAAATGTTGATTTATTTAAATGCATCTCTCCGTGTTTGTAGGCTACTCAGAGAGGGTATTAAGCAAAAACAGCTTCATAAGAAGACGATTAAACCTTTAAGTGTCACGGGGAAGAGCGGTCCTGACTGCTCTAATAGCTGGATTGTGGTTTCAGCCCAGACATTGATTCTCCCCACTCATCCCACTGCTCGAGGACTATTGATCACACTTCTGGCCAGACTCTGCAGCTGTCACAATCCCCTTGGCTGAGCTGAGACTGCAGTGCTACCTCAGGCATGGCTTGTACAACATGCTGCGCCTTTTTCCTGAAGCTCTTTAACATGGTTTTTGCAGATAGATGTTGTAACAATTCTGCAAATACCATCTATTTCCCAGACTTCCCCACACTGAGACCAGATCTTCCAAGAGCAGGCACCATGGGTAATGAAATGACCTTCTAGCAGGGTTGCATGTTGATTGAGGGGGCTCTTGTCTCAGGTCACATTCGTCTCTTGGGGAAAGTACAGCTCAGGAGCCACTTCCCAGCATGAGATCCTTATGTCAGTCCAGCTGCTTGGTGTAATGGGTGTATTTAATTTTTTTTTCCCTTTTCACAGTATCCGTTTGAGCTCGGCCTGGTAGCAGCGTTTGTGTTTTCGACGTTGGTGTGTCTGAGCAGGCTCTACACAGGGATGCACACAGTCCTGGTAAGGATGTGCCTCCAGCTCTGCTTTCCTACAGCAACTCCCATCTCCCACTCTTCAAGTGATGTATGATGTGCCTTGGCCGTGCCACCACAGCAGTAGATGAGTTGTGCCACTGAATTTCAGGCGGAGCATTCAGAGGAGTTGTGAGGAAACCCTCGGGCTATTGCTATTTGAGTCCGCAGGGGAGTGATTTATAGCACAGGGAAGCCGCGGTGTGCGTGGGCCGAGGAGCCGGGTGAGGTCAGGGTGGCATCTCAATTGGAGTGCTCCATTTCGAAATTTTAATTGCGAGGAATGCACTTGGGCAACTGATGCTGCTCCTTGGCTAAGCCCTTTGTGCAATAGTATCACTGTTTTCAGCGAGAAATACTCGGGGCTGGTTTAGCCTGGGAGTGTCGGCGAGGAATTGCAGGTTGGTGAGTCACGGGGGTGAAGCCTGGCAAGTGAGCTGCCCTGGGGGCCTGGGCAACAGCAGGTCTCCTGTCACCATACAGGCACAAGGCACTTAAAAATATTATGACAAGCTTCTTGCTTTCAGCCGGAAGGAAATTTATTCTTAAGGGACTGAGATGCACAAATACTTTGTCTGAAAATAATCGTAAAATATCGGTGACTTTATATGACAGACTTGCTGGGCACAGTTGCTTAGAGACATCAGTCCTGATTTAGGAGCAGATTTCAGTGTGCCTGTGATAGCTGGTTCTTTCCTGACAAGAGGAAACTTTATTGATCTGTTCTATATAGTGGTCAGAGGGGTGGCCCAACTTCCCAAGTATGGATAAAAACTCCTGGCTTGTTCCCCACAGGAGTCTGATATGCGTTGTTAGTTGTGTGTGCATAAATAATTGAATCTTTTTCACTAAGTAATAATTATGTTTGTAATGAGACTTGATAACTGTAAGAAGGGGAGCCCTTGTGAGATTAAGGTCAGCTATAAAATATAGCTTGACCTTCCCTTTCAGGCCCAGTGGATCAAAACAATATCTTACATCGAAGCTGCAGACACCCTTTCTTGGCTACTGACCTTAAGTCAATCAGTAAAAATTCTTTGCATGCTTCTCTTGCTGGCCCATCATAATGAAAGACCCCTCTAAATTTAGATGGATGTCAGGGTAAAGAAGAAAAAGTCCTTTGTGCTTTTGACATGATAGGAAAGGGCTGTAAAATAAAATTTTAAAAAAAGCTTCTTAACTGAAGTGTGAGCAATGCTGCCTTTCAAAAGGGCAAATGTGCTTGGCTGGGGTCTTCACCCTGTGTGTGCCATGGTGGGGATGGAGCTGGGGAAAGGCCCAAGGACCACAGCTGCCACATGCATCCCCTCTCTCTGCAGCAGCCTGTCACCCACAATGACTGGCTCTGCTCTCCCACCTGCAGTGATGGTTCTTTGGGGAAAAAGCGCAGTTCAGAGCTGTTTCTGACCCTTTGTGGGATGGCTCCTGCCCTGAGCTGTGATGTCACAGGGCTGAGGCACAGCAGTGCCCAGCCAAGCCATCGGCTCAAAGAGCCTCTGGATCTTTAACTGAGGCCTTAACTGAAAGGATATAATTATGTATTAAGTTGTCATAGCATTTTAGTAAAGCAAAGGAAGGGATAACAAATATCCATGGACTTGGTGTAACTGAATTTTTCTTGTTTGAGGTAGCAGAGGAGGAGTGACGAGGAGGGTTGCATTGTGCTTTCCTGCAGCTCTGGTGCAGAAGCTCATCTGCTGTAGTCTCAGCTCTACAATCTGTCTGTATTTCAGCACTGCTGGCCTTGCTTTTGAACCAGGAGTGCTATCAGGAAGCGCAGTCATGTCAGTAGAAGAGATGTTACCATTAAAGACCTTCTGGGGAGGCAGTCAGCTGCTATCGGAGCTATCTGCATCCTTCCAGCTGTACCAGAATGAATGCTATGCTCAGGGAAAAGGGAACAAACACCCGTGGCCTGGGCTGTTACCGGGAGAGCATCACCCAGCCAGAGAATGGGGTGGCAGCAATGCACTCGCACTGCTGACAGGTGATTTAGTTACAACCACCCTTCTCCACCACCTCAACATCAGAATGTCCCATGTGTGTGGAAAAACAGGGGAAAGGCAGAGTCCTTTCTTGTAGGTCTTAAATGATGGAATCTGCGGACCTGGTAAAGAGAGGATCTGGAGTTACCTGGAAAAGGCGAAGTAAAAAAAAAAGTAAAAATTTGGACACATTTTGAAGCAGTGAATCTGTAAGTTTTTAGGGGTTATTTCTGAGAAACAAAAAGCAGTTGAAGATTATATGACTGGTAGTTGTTGTTTGCCTTTCCCCCCAGAGAGTTGTATTTTAGAAAATATTACGTTGCTTTCCATCTTAAAACATTGGCCCAATTTTTGGTCCCTGCCTCAGTGCAGTGAACAAGTTTTCCTGTCTCACAGCTGCTGAAGCCATTCCCTCCAGAGCTACAGCTGATGTGAGAACCTCACTGGCACTGCAACTACCCTGAGTTACAAGCAATAATGCCCTGTGCTGGCCAGCATGGTCACTTTTTATAACCAAAAAAACCTGAAGGGATTTTTGCCCCTGAGATATACCCATTCAGTGTTGATGCATTTATGGCTGATTACACCTCCCACAGAAGGGGGTGTTCTGGAGTTCCTGCCCTGCCCCTTTGCTGGGCTGTATTTCAGGCTTTTTCATACTACCAATCCTGAAATTATCTTAAATATTTTAAAGCTGGTAAACACACAACATATTCACAGTACTTTACACACTGTGTAGTGCAGTCCTTGGGGGATGAAATGAAGTAACTCTTAACAGTGGAAACCAAGTAAGATATTTCTGTTTAGGAGAGTGAGTAGTGTGTCACATTAAATGAAAACGTAAGGGAACTCAGGTAATAAAGGCAGAATAGGAAAAGTGTTATTTTTGCATGGATTGGTAATATCAGGGAAGCAGGGCAGATGTTTGGCACTCTGTAGGAGCAGGGCTGAGCTGCGTAGCAGCGGAGGGACTTTAGGGGAGGTAGATGGAGCCTGCGGAGGACTTGTCTGTGCTGAGGGAGCTGGAGCATCCCAGCAGGGCAACAGGAGGTTTGAAGTTTTGGCGGTAGTACTGCACCTTGAGCAAAATCCGTGCCTGCCCTTATTTAAAAATTCCTTTATAATTGCGGGCTTGGCGAGAGGCTAATCTGTTTACACAGGCAGACAGGCAAGAATGTGCTTCCTGGGAGTGCTAACAGCAGCTCCACCCCCGGGAAAAACTCAGATCCTGCTCGGGGGGGCACAGCAGGGAGAGTCCACAAAAGCAGTTTTTCTCGCAGAAATCTGAGCCATCCCTCCTCGTGCCATCTTCTCCTTAGTTTAACAGGCAAGGGGGGAAATAATTTATTCTGCACTGCTAAATGTAGGTGTTGGTCTGGATCTTGCCCACCTCCTCTGGGTGTTCAAAAAATCAAACCTGCCCATGCACACCAGGACTGAAGGGAGTCACCACAGACAGCCAGGACTGGGCATGTCCTGAGCTCTCCAGCAGCTTCTAGTGAGGAGTTTCCAAAATGAGAAGCCCAGATATTGGTGGATAGGGGGAAAAACAGAATAAGCCACTGGCCTCCAAACTTTTTTGTTCAGTAAAAAAATTCTGCACATGCGCCCCCTATATATATATATGTATATATGTATATATATATATTTACTTACCAATTGCATACATGTACTACTGTACATGCTGATTGTCTGGGTCCTGCTTGAAACCTCCAGGAGCCATGTTACTGCACTGGGGCTGAATGGGAGGATAATAAATTTCAGAAAAGTCTAACCAGGTTTGTAAATAGGCACTGTTTGCAGCCGGGTCAGGAACTGCTGCAGTCAGCTGGGTAAATCTGAGCAAAGCTTTCATGAGGGAATGTTAATGTTTGGTTACATTTCTTTAATTGAAACAGAAAAGCATGTGAACAGCTTTTGAGTTTTGCTCCTTGATCACCCATAGAAGGGTATCAAGGACTTTTTCTTCTAACATGAGGTGGACAAACAGCTGGGAAATGGAGGTACAGAGTGAGGATGGGATTTCTGAGCATTGGTGCTGGGAGCAGCCCTCAGCTCTTTTGTGTTGAGGCAGTTACTTAGTGTTGGGCCAAAACATGCTTTGTGTGTAAAGGTATCATCTAAGAATTGATACCAAAGCATGAATTACTGTGAAATATTGACCCATAATGGTATTTTACATACTAGACGTCTGTGAACAAGTTTGTGTATTTCCACGGCTAGCCTCATGTTTTGGATGAGGGAATAAATGGAAATTTGTATTAGGAATATGCAAAATGGCTGTAGGACTTGCTTAAAACCAAATGTGCTGTGAGTCTAATAGAAGTTGTAAACAGCTGAAGTTCAGCCACACAGGAGTAATGCATTTACCAGAAAGTCATTAAATATTTCTGTTGTGAAAAAGTCCCCTCATTCCTGCCTAACTCGAAGTGAAGTTCACATAAATAATTTTCAGACTGTGACCAAGCATGGTAGTAGTCAGCTGTCATGACTCGTGAAAAAGATACAATCTTAGAGTTGTCTGTGGCTAACTTCAGCTTTTGCAGAGCATTTTGTGGCTGTTCTAACACTGCTGCCTCTGCGTGACACTGGAAGGGCAGCACAGGGAAACTTGTTTTATTGCTTTTTACCTGGCTGCTCTCATACAGATGCCTTTTGTTAGGGGTTACCTCCTGTCCCCTTCCTCAGCTTTGTGGCTGACAACAATCAAGTTCTCAAAACACCTTATTTGCCTCTGTTAATAAATTAGGGTTTAACTATGTGCTTGCTTCGGGCACTGTACTGAAAACTGGATTTCAGAGACTTGGGCAACAAATTTCTCCTTGCTATATCCCTGCCTGGGGGTGCCTCCCTCCCACTGCTGGCAGAAACCATGGCACATGCACCATGTCCCACAGCTCTGCGCTTTCCATCCCTGGAGATTGTGTTCCTGGGCTGGGAGCCTGTCTCTGACAAAGGACAGCCTCTTCCCCTTTATGCAAAGCAAGCAAGGGATAATCACGCTGATGTGATGAAATTGCTCGTAGGGTTACGGGAGGGGAAAGCGTTTGTGTGAAGGCAGCTCACTGCAATGTTGTCCCGGGGATGGAGTTGTGCATGTGCCTTTTCCAAGGTCGTAGGTGGAGAATGCCCTCAAAACATGAGAGCAGGTGAGGAGGAGAATGTGTGTCCACAGACACGTGCATATGCATAAGCTAAGGTTGGGTTCATGGACTGCCATGTTTTGTGCAGCACAGGCTTCAGATTGTCCCTGCATGGGGATAATGGCATCACTGAATTCAGGGTGTTCCTCCACTGCTGGGCCCCACCAATGCAGATACTGGTCTTTTATGATCACCCAAACACCTGGTTTACCTTCCAGGTCTCACAGAGCCTACTAAATGTGATTTCTTTACAGGATGTGATCGTCGGAGCACTGATTTCGGCTGTGCTGCTCATGCTCTTGTATCCTGCGTGGGACACGATAGATCACTTGCTGTTAACCAGCCCCTTCTGCCCACTGTTTTCCATAGTTGTGCCTCTTGTCTTATGTTACAACTACCCCAAACTAGACTATTACAGCCCTACCAGGGGAGACACCACTACTATCTTAGGAGCAGCAGCTGGAGCAACTGTGGGATTTTGGTTAAACAACCAATACGCTGCTCCAGCCTACACCAGCAAAAGTTTTCAGTCTGGATTTCCTCTGGTCATCAGTACAACGGTGTTTGTGCTAGCCAGGTTCTTCGTAGGGATCTTGGTTGTCCTGCTGACGCGCTGGGTGATGAAGAGCGTGGTCCTTGGCGCGCTGGGCTATCGGTACAAGTTCCCAATCCGCGACCTGGAAGCCCGGAGACGCCTGGAAGTGGAGGTGCCCTATAAGTTTGTGACGTACTCCTCCGTTGGCTTCATGGCCACCGTGGTTGTGCCGCTGCTGCACGAGCTGCTGGGACTGATGTGAGCACAGCTCCTCCTCACCGAGCCACCCGCGGCAGCCCCGCTTCGGGGACGCGATAACTCAGTCCGGGCTGGTGACTTGACCAAAAAGTGTTTTGTGCCTTTCTGCACTGGTGTGGTGGGTTTGGCTCTGACTGGATGCCAGGTGCTCACCAAAGCTGCTCTATCACTGCCCTCTCTCCAGGGACAGAAAATATAATGAGAGGATCATGGCTCGAGACAAGAGCAGGGAGAGATCACTCAGCAGTTTTACTGTCACAGGCAAAACAGACTTGACTTGGGGAAATCAGTTTAATTTATTACCAAACTAATCAGAGTAGGATAATAAGAAATAAAATCAAACATTAAAACCACCTTCTACCTACCCCTCCCTTCTTTCTAGGCCCAGCTTCCCTCCTGAATTCTCTACCTCCTCCCACCCACCATCACAGGGGGATGGGAAAGGAGGTTACAGTCAGTTCATCACTGTTTCCACTGCTCCTTCCTCCTCAGGGACAGGACTCCTCACACTCCTCCCCTGTTCCAGCATGGGGTCCCTCCCACAGAAGACAAAAACTTCTCCAATGTGAATATTTCCCATGGGCTACACTTCTTCATCCAGCATGGGTCCCCTGAGCGGTCACAAGTCCTGCCAGGAGCCTGTTCCAGTGTGGACTTCCCACAGGGTCACACCCTTCTTAGGGCATCACCCTGCTCCATTGCAGGATCCTTCACTCATTGCAGGTGGATCTCTGTTCCCTATGGACCTCCATGGGCTGGAGGGGCACAGCTGCCTCACAGCTGCAGGGGAGTCTCTGCTCAGGCACCCAGAGCACCTCTCACTCTTCCTCTTCCTTCTGTGATCTTGGTGTCTGCAGAGTTGTTTCTCTCCCATATCTTCACTCCTCTGTCTGCTTGCAGTTGAACAGGTTTTTCCTCCCTTCTTAACTCTGTTATCCCAGAGGTGCTGCTACTGTCACTGATGGGCTCAGCCTTGGCCAGCAGTGGATCTGTCTGGGAGCCGGCTGGCATTGGTTCTGTTGGACACAGGGGAAGCTTTTAAAACCTTCTGAGAGAAGCCACCCTTGTAGCTCCCCCACTGCTGCCACCATGCCCTTGCCACACAAACCCGAAATAACTGACATGAAATATCTGACCTGGAGGAGCCATGGGAAGGGCTGTGCACAGATAACTTTGGGTTAGAAATCACTGACCCCACTGTGTCCCCACTGTGTCCTAACTAGACACCCTTTGCCCAGGCAAGTAAAAATGACAAGCACACAGCCAAAATGCCTGCCCGAGCAGCCGCAATGGCTGGTTTCCTGTGGGGTTGGGGTTGCTGGGGAGCAGGGCTGTACTTGCTCAGCTGAGGGCTGCTCCTGAAGCAGTAGAGCAAGCCAAGGAAGGGCTCAGGTTTGGGGCATCGGGGAAAAAGGGGCTGGTGGGGTGGGGAGAGAGGTGACCAGCCAAGAGCAAAGTGCCATTGTTGAGCAGAGCTCATAGAGTCTTCTGATGGCACTGCCAGACCAGGCTAGCTCTGTGGGGATGGTTTTACTCATGATTACAATCTAAAAAAAACTCAACACAAAATGTAGAAGAGAAGGAAAATCTAACACAAAATGTTTAATGTGGTTTGAAACAAATTTACCTTGGATATTAACAAGAAAGCCTCCACTAAAAGATCCTTTGCCTACAAACAACTGAGCAGAGTTATTACCACAGCATTCAGGCTTGAGCACAAACTGTGTAACTCCAATTTAGTTCCCCTGGCTAGGGAAAAGGAAAAAGTCCTTCCTGTCGTGCAGGGGTGACAAGTAGCGTCCCTAAACTGCACTGTGGAAGGAGCTGAGTAGTGACTCTGGTGACTACAGCGCGTGGCAATGATAAGATGCCATCATTTTCTGCTGCTGCACAGCATCACAGTTGGTTTTCCATGCATCCTGCAACACTGTGTGTACACTTGTAGAATAGCAGGGCGGTGTGTCCATAGGAAGGTCGTCCCCGTAACTCAGGCTGCTTATTTAAAACAAAATATATCAGCTGTTGGACCAATGAGCTGTTGAGAAATACAGCATTGAACATGGTCTGCTTGGCTAGGAAAATGTACAGAGCTATTGCTGCAGAGCTTCAAGCACGGCCCCCGTGCTTTGCCTGACAGAATGTACAGTGAGAGCCAGCTTTTCCACCCATGTCCACTTGTCTTCCTGGCTGCAAGAAAAATGAACCTGAAGAATGTAAAAGAGGTGCTTTGCCATCCATTGACTGCTTGGATAAACGGAATCAATTCCAAAACCGTGGTTGGGAGTTCTGTCTGAGGAGTGCGAGGCGTGCACGTGGAAGAGCTGCGCCACTTTAAACCCAGGCTGTCAATCTCCAGAAGAAATGCAGGCAGAAATTTTAACCAGTTTTAGATTTGCTCAGGCTGTGGATAAACTGTCTTATATCAGGTTGTGTGGACTTTACACGTGCATGCAAACAGATCCAGCGAGCCTTTCAGCAGGGCACATGCCCGCTCACACCTGCCCCTGGGTGAGTGCTGGATGTGGGCCACCACAGCCGTGGGGTTCCAGCCTCAGCCTCTCTCCCTCCCATACACCACAGAAGCACTGCCATCAGGTTTAAAACACTTTTAAACCCCTTGTGTTAAGAGTGCTGCATGACACACAGGTGCAGTGCACAACTGGAGCCCTGCAGAGGGGCCACATCACAAAATTGGGAAAAAACTTGGCAGCAAGCTGAGCGTTTAAGCTGGGGATTGGAATTACTCCTGAGAAAGGCACAGTTTGACAGGGAAATTCATGCAGCTCTATGTGTAAAATTTCTGTTCTGAGTCACAGCTATTTTATGCTACGAAGATTTTATAAAATATATAAATGCCACACAAGTATTTTTATAGTATTCACCTGCATGTGATCCATGCAATAAATGCAAATTCTATTTGGTTCAAATTTTAAAATAAACCTATTTTGCAGAATTTGGTGTCTGTCTGTTCATTTTGCATCCTCTATTGATACTTGTAAATGACTGATGTAAAGGCAATGAGTCCCAGCTAAAAGAGCTTCCCAACTGCAAGCACCCACCTCTCTTCCCAAGCTGTCCCTCTTGTGGCTCCCTGTCTCCTGCTCAGTCTAGCTCCATACTTTGGCTCCTCCAGAAGGATCCTGCTTTTTTAAAAACATTAAAAAAAAAGGACTACTGGTCTACTAATGACTATTTGTTACAATCTTTGCAAATGGAAATGAGTGAGTTGCATGTAATTAGTGCTGAGGGACTTTTGGGCACTGGAATCTCCTTCACCTGGAATATCTACTTCTAATAGACTAAACATTTAACTGAAAGCCAATTTAACATATGCAATGATAGCATGACAACCCATGAACTGCAGAATATTTTGCATTAGTTGAGGAGCCCAACAAGGTTTTGTGGTCAAAATGTGTGTTTGAAACCAGGTAGGGCCATCCTCCCCTCAGCATCACATCCTGCCTGGAAGTGGCGTCACCCCAAGTGCCCACAGCTGATCAGGGTGAGCCCAGTTGCTGCAGCCTCCCTGGGCCAGCTGGGTTAGGCAGGTCTGTCAGCTGGGCTCTGTGCTGAGGTTGTGCTCGTGGGATGCTCACAGGACCACAGCCACTCCTGCGGGGCCAGGCTTGGAGAGGCACGTCTTCTGACAAGGTGAGACACGTCACCCTTTCTGTATTTCATTAACCTGAAGCACCAGCTCCTCATTGCAGATCTGTGTGTGTTGTTGCTGTCTTTGGAAACGCTCCCCACCTCTTCACTCCTGCAGTGCAGATGCCTCTGCATTTCCAAGGTGGTGGTAGAGAGTGAGGTTTTGTGGTGGGGCATTTCCAGTGTGGTGGTAGAGAATGAGGTTTTGTGGTGGGTTTGCCGGCCATGTTCTGTATTTTGTAACACAAAGGCTCCAGCTGAATCCTCTCAAGTAAGCACGCTTGTGTTTTAGAGTAGAACACTGCTTTTGATGGGAATGGAGTGGGAGGTAATTTCCAGAGTATCACAGCCTGGGCCGTTGTCTTCTCAGTACTGTCTGTGCTGTCTGTCCTGGTCCAGCGCTACAGCTCTCCCTCCTGTGCCTGCCCACAGCCAGAGGGGTGATGCAAGACAATCTAAATTTCCTTTGTTATGCTGTTAAGAGGGATGTAGCAGGCACCCCACTCTTAGCTTAGTCCACTCTGTCCTGCCTGGAGGCTGCCTTCTCCTGACCTGCTTACTTTGCAAATCGCTTTCTGGGCATGTGGTGCCAACCCAGGCTTCCTCCTGTCCGGGGCATCTCTGTGTGCTGGTGCCCCAGTGCAGAACCAGCTACTCTGTCAGAAGCCACATGGATATTGCACCTTTTGGCAGGGATTAAGAACCAAAGCAGCAAGCACTGAATTTCCCTGCTTTAATTTTCCAGCAGTAACTTTGTCATGACCCCAGTCTCCTAATCCATCCAAGTTTCTATGCAAAATTGCAAGCAAGCTCGTGCCTTGCTTTTCTGGATACGGTTGATGTAATCTAGGGGACAGAAAAAACCAGTCTCAGTTTCAGTTTTGACCCTTCTCAAGTGTGCTGCAAGGAGGAGTTAGAAAACACAGGTACCTCTCTCTGAACAGGGTGGATGTGCAGCTGGGCAGTGGGTGGGATCTTGCACATTTGCTAAGCCATGAGCAAAGCAAGGCCCTTGCTTGCTGCCAGCTCCTGCTCCTGTCAGACCTTCCCCTGCTGTCTCACTGTTGTCCCACCTGCCCGCTGTCCCATGGCCACCCCGCCCTGGCAGCAGGCTCGGTTTCAAGGTCAGCGGGCGGGCAGAGGTGTCGCGTGTGCCAGGCCATGATCCCCTGGCAGCCTCCTGGCAGCGCTTTTGCTCAGCCTGTTCCAGACTCACCTGCCAAACCAAGGATGATTTAAATTTCAAGCGAGCACAGTGCCAGCCTGGAGATGGAAACAGTCCCAGGCGTCACCTTTCCATAAACACCCTTGTGCAAGAGCAAGGGTGACCTGCAGGCACCAGGGCCTGTGCTGGGAGCTGCAGCCAGGCTGGCTCAGGGTTCTGCTCTTTGGAAAATCACCACTAAAACACAGCAAGGACGAACCCAGAGCTCGTGTCCAGCAGAATGGAACCCAGCAATCACCCTGACACTAAACCAGCTCTGATCTCTCTGTCACCAGCACTCCAGCCTTTTCTGCTTGTGTTCACATCTCCAGCAATGACCCATTACCCACAGGCAGAAGGAGCAGGCCAAAAGTAATCCATAATTGTGGAGCAGTAGTTAAAAATCCCACTTCCAACTCTTGTTTAAAAAGAAAACCCAAGTTCAGAAGATGGTAAAAAACTGCTCAGAAGTCCTTACCAGCAGCAAAGGGTGAAAGGAAATTTCAGTGCTCACAGTGGCTGGCTCCAGCATGAAGCTATGTGATAACTACCTCGAGTACTGCACACAGCTACGAGCAGGCTGTAAATACCAGATAATTGCTTTGGAGCTATGAAAGACAAAGCCTCGCAATAAATACACCAGACTTATATGAAGTGTCCCACTCATCAGGAATCACAGTTAATCCTGAGCACAGCACTACAGCTGAGCTTGAATTTCATTGCAAGGCTGCTGGCACCACAGTTAACTGGAGGGGTCAGGGACTCTGAAGAGGCTTTTTTACCTTTCTCTCGATTCTCATCCTCTACTTTTAGCAAGTAATGGTACTTACCTGGGACAAAGCTCGTGTTTTTGGAGCATTTAGCTGCCAGTGCATGAGCAAATGGTATGAAAAAGAAGCGATCCCTAAAAGCCTCACAACACATGCCACTGCAGCTCAAGCCCTTAGTCCCAGCTTAATCTAGTCTTTACACTCAAAGGACAGCTAAATTCTCAGGAGAACTGGGACACCCAAAGAGTCAGAAAATCTTGTGCAGAGAAATATATTTAGTGCACGCAAATATGCCCGCACTCTGCTGCAATGCAAATCTGCCTTATTGTCGTCCTAATCCCCGTGCATGACACACCAATAAACAGGGGGGGCTAATACTTTCCATCTGCCTTACAGATTGCTTCCCACACTGCGAGCCTGCCTGGTTACAGTTGTGTAGGCATGGTGGAGAGAGAGATCCTCCAAACGCCAAGCTGCCTAATCCCTCGGGAGGTTTAAAATGTGAGCTGCAGTTTTCTCACTCTCCGTGGGCACTGGAGTCAGTCGTGCAACGTATGGCAATAGCTATATTCTCATTTCACGTCTGTCATGCAGAGATAATTAAAATCTACACTTCCATCTGAGGGGAACTGTAGGGTTTCCAGATGGGTAACTAGTGCATTTTTCATACTGGATTATCACTTGCACCAAAAAGCCTTGCCTGTTGCCTTCCCACCTGTTGAGATTATTGATGGGGCTGCCATTGAAAAGCCCTTGTGGGCCCAGTGATAGGGGTCTGTGTAGCTCGTAAAACTACAAGCTTCCCTCACCACTGCACAACCTTCTGCTCAGTGGGGCAGTCATCGTGACACCCTTCTCCAGCAACTCCCAGATGTCCACTCCTGGACAGGCCCCTCCTGGGATCAGGGTCCATCTGGCTCTCACAGCAGAAAGAGGCGACAGTACATAAGCCTAATACAAAGTACTGGCTGTTGTTAGCCTGCAGCATTAGCAATGGTTATAATATTGCAAAGGAGGGACAGCCAGCCCCACAAGCCAGCCAGCCAAGAGCTGCTTCAGTGTACTGAGCTGACCACCCACTTGGTGACATTCCTGCAGAAAGGGAGGATCGGGCAGCGCTGTGCTGGATGGAGCTTCTCAGTTTCACAGAGAGCAGAGGCACAATGCACCAAGCTGTGACACAACTGCTGCCAGAAAGCCACCTAGAAGGAAAAGCCTGATCCATGAGAGGTTCTCATGTACTGGCAGGGGCAGAACTGCCAGAAAAATAACCCTGCCCAAAAGCTGCGTTGTCCTGCTGCACAGCTGGGGTCCAGAAAGCCCTGGTGGGGCTGGGAGTGCAGCAGGCCCACGCTCACTTCTGCAGACAAACGTGCCAGCCTCAGGCAGACAAAGGCTTTGATAGTTTTCTGCTCCTCATGCAAAAGACCACTGGCATATGCTCTTAAATGCACTTCCCCATTTGGTTTGGAGCTTCAAAAACCGCCAGGCTGACATCAGCAACGAAAAAAATGTAATTCCACCCCCTCCCCTTTCTGAATTTAGAATGATAAAGGACCAACAGTTATGTCTGGAGCAGGGAAGCAGATATTACACACATCTTGCTTACAAAATAGCTCTGGTTTTCATGAAACAAGTTTATTTTCCTCCCCCAGCCATTGATGAGCACATGACAACCGTACAGAATAAAAGCTCAACTCCTTAGTTCTGCTCACATTCACTCAACATTTGCTCTAATCAATTATCTTATTTCATGCAATAAGAAAAGAATGAGATTCCTGTTATGCAGCCATAATCAGTTACAGTATGAAGCTGTGTCTGTGGAACATTTCTGATTTTGAAAACTAATCATGTGCTCTGCCATTACATTTCTCTTGTAAAACACTGGGCTTTGACCCAACTTGTTTCTTCCCCCCCTGCCCTTTGAAAACATTGAGGGCATAGCATAGTCCGAGATCCCACATTCCTTCCCTGCAGCAGCCAGCCAGATTGTACTGTAAAGAACACATTTACTCAGGGAGACAGGATCTGTTTCTCTGGTTTATTGGAACATAAAAGCATAAGCGGATGTCCCCTGGGAGGCAGACAAAAGAGGAGAGGGTGCTGCATGTGACAGTGGACGGCTGTCAGAGGATGAAAGTCACGCCTTCACACGAAGGGCTCAATATTGATCTCTAGGGCAGAGCATGGCATGGTGAGCTCAAACTTGGTGATAACATCAGGGTGTATGACTCCAAGTTTCCCAATGCTTTGACCTTTGGCAAAGACCTCAGCACAGCGACCAGGAAAGAAAGCAGTGCCTGTAAAGAAAGTGAGAGAAAAATCAATGTTTCTTTGGGCCGGAGGAGTCAATAGGCATTTAACGTGCAGAACAAAGCTCTCAGTATTAAACTGTTCTCTGTGCTGAGATGCTAAGAAGGGGCTCTCACTTTCTTGCATTAAGAGTTGTCACAATTGATAGAGAATGAGAAAATAGTGAGATAAAAATAAAAAGTAAACCCCAAAGCGTGGGCACTTTTCACACTCCAATTGTTTTGACTAAGTTCCTCCTGCAATAGAAATTAGCACAGTTGAGTCAGAGGGCTACTGAAATGAAGAACTTTTGCAGCCTTTAGGCTATTTAACATCTGAATGTCTCCCACCTTAGTCTGTTTGAAGAAATAAAGCTTGCTGTCATCTAAAGGGTAAGCAGGCATGTCACCCTTGATTGCCTGTCACATAATTAAAAACAACCTGCATTCCTCATATGGAGAAGATCTTTTTAAGCAGTTTCCTATACACCATAAAACTGTGAAACAGTGAACACTCAGAGGAAGCCAAAGATCATCTTCCTCTTACCTCAAACCAAGTCTCAAGTTTTAAATGCTACATGGAAGTTTTTATTAAAAACCAGTAGTAGTATTAAAAAAAAATTGCCATGAAGAACTTGGAGGAGCTGTACAGAGCTTTTCATGGAAAGCCTTTCCTACCTGGAAACTTCCCTGTGGTGGTGGCTCTACCAGCACTATCTTCAAGCTTGTCTATAGCAGCTACACTTACATTTTTTTGGCCTCTGTCCTGAGGTGAGTGGCATTTTTATCTGACAGCCCTTCTAAAGACAAACCCAAACCAAACCAGCCAGCTGCTCCTTCTGAAAGCACCTCTTTCCTAACGAGTGTGAGGAAGCAAGGCACAGTGTGTGGGACATCCAGTGAGCAGTGCTGCAGGCAATGCTGTGATATCAAAGGGGGAAAGGGGAGAGGATGAAACCAGGCCACTGAATCCTACAGATTCTGAATCCTCAGAAAGCTCTTCCACCCTGTTTTTAATGCTGCTGCCTTCAGTGTCCTCTGCAAAAGGATCACAAGAATTTCCTGACAGCAACTTATTCTCTGGTTGCTCCAAATGCTACTTAAAGGTCAGGATCAGCCCAGGACATTTACTGTGTGTACAAGGAGCTACTTAAAAAGGCAATAAGGGTCCAAATGAACCTCAAACCTCAGGAACATTTCCATGATACTCTGATCACCAGTGGTCAAGCCCAGGGATATATTCTCTGTTAGTGCCCCAGTACAAATACTTCATTTAAGAAGTGCCTCCTATGAGGTTTGTAGTTGTAACTTGCAGCTACAAGAGCAGCAATTAGGTCTTTTTCTTGCCCGAGTTGCTGCAAGTACAAATTAACTTCAATGTCCACTTCAATTTTGGCTACCTTGTGAAATCTGACCACAGCAGTAAATGACCACAGTAACATTGCTTAAAGGCTGTTTTAAAAAATATTCAGAAGCAGAATCTTTTAAATCATGCAGTTCCAGTCTTAGCTACAAGCACAAACCAACTCCTTACACTGGATGTCCAACAGTGACATTACCTCACCCTGGATGCTACTGGCACGTGACTCCAGCCAAAGAGACACTTGCCACTGCCAAGCTGCACTATTCAAAACAAGATGAAACAAATTTAGAAAAGAGTCAAATGTCACACATACAGATCACTCTGCAGATTGTGGGTGAAAACATAACCTAAAAATAAAGTTGCCTTTTACTTAGTGGTAAAGGCTTTCCTATTTGTAAATAAAGCTGGTATTGTACCAGAGATGTGAGTAGCACATAGAGACTTTCTTTTAGACACTTGACTGTAAGCTTGAACTGGCACAAGAGCAAGAACCAAGCAGAAGTTCATAATGTTGACGTGGCACCCCACTATAAATCTATAGGAAAAAAAGAGCTTTGACAATAGGGTCAGTTACAAAGCCGTGAGTCTGACTTGTCTGTTCTTCTGAGCTTCCTTCTGTGCAGTCTTGGGAAAGTTATTTTATCTTCTTGCCCATCTAGACCCAGCTATGTCATGAGACTTCACTGTTTTTAAACTTGTTGTAGATATCTGATAGGGTCTAAAATAATACTGTACTCAGTCACTCTAACAAGGGCAGTTTCCCAGATCTGTGCCACTTCCCATTGTGTGAAACAATGCTGTTTTCATACACAACACATGCTCTGCTATCCAGGCACCACCACTTGTTGGTTTCCCAGTCCCAATGAGCTCCAAATATGCTGCTCCAGGCTATGGCTTAGACACTGAGCAGTATTTTCCATCTCATGCAGCTACTGATGCTGGACCATGATGTTACTTTTCTTTGAATTTCCTTGCAGTGAAGAGGGAAATATATAATTAATATCAAGGGGGAACATTTAGGTCTCCAAAGTGCAGGAAACGGAACCTTCAAACCACATCTCAATTTCTAGTTAAGCTGACCCTGAATTGTTGGCTGCTTCACCAGTGTGCCCCATGCTTTGCAGACAGGGCAGTTGCAGGGCATAATTCTGTGGCTGGAAAAGATCAGACAATAAGCAAATAAAAATGAAAGAACCTGTTAAAAACTTTAGAGCCCCCATCTGTCCAGCCAACACATGGCTCTTGCACCAAAGAAACATGAGCTGAGAAACAGGTTTACAGAGAGTTTATGAACTCTGGTTAATAATGGAACTATTATTATGGTAATTGGCTGCACTACAGAATGCTTCAAAGTATATTCCTGCCTGCCAAAAGGGCCTCCAGACTGCATCCCACAGGCGGGATCTAAAGCCTTCCTCATCTTAGTGACTCTTCCTTTGACCACAGGTGGTAAGGGAAGGAGGTTGGCTCAGACATTGGACTGGGTGGTGTTGGTCCATGTGCCTCTGCCAGGGCACCAGAATTTGGAGCAAATGTAAATTCCAGGTTAAAAAAGTTCAGACATTGAAATGGAAGCACATAAAGAAGGAAAAAAAAAACTCAGAAGAAACATGAAAAGCCTGAGCAGAAAGGGGGGAAAGAGAAATAAGCATTTGCAGCTGGGGGAGAGCTTTGACTGAGGCACCAGCCACAAGCACAAAAGGACACCTGAGCTAGAGGAACCTGCTGTGCTGGGGCAAGATACAGGCTACAGGAGGACTGGGCAACCCATGGAGCAGGGCACCAAACCAGGAGGGTCATCAAAATAACCAGGAAACAAAGGTAAGGACTCTTTTCATCCTAATTCGTGTGTTTCTTGTATTATCAAGTAAATACAAATGGTGATTAGGATTTCTGGCAAAGCTTGTGTTATGGACTGGGCAGTGTTATGTGACTTCAACTCTTGAAGTAAAGTAAAAGCTTCGGAGTGAGGGTCAAGGCTGTATGAAGGGTGTGCTGAAGCTACTTGCACACACAGGGAATCAGCAAAAAGTGCACATGCTGTTACCTTGTCTGTATAAATCACACCAGAGGCTGAAGCCCAGTGCTCTCAAGCTTCAGTAAAGCCTTGATGCCAAAAGGAGCCTTTCCAGAATCACTGGCAGCTGTGACCTGCAGCTTTTGAGGAGTTCACCACAGTTTGTCCTGCCTGTCTATGCAGTATCATCAAGAATAGCACCGCTGTGAAGGGCATGGTCTTCCTGGAGAAACTTTCCCTAGTCAGGTGGGCACAAAAGTCTGGAGGCCCCACTCTGAGCAGGTGTGTTAGGAAGGGCTGGGTTTGCTGCTGGTGCAATTAGCCTGAAAGGTTGCTCTTGTAGGTCCAGCTGCTTGGTTGTACCATCAACTACATTGAGAGTCAAATTTATTTAAAAATTGTAGTTTATTGTACCTTCTGTTTTAAGGGTAACAGATTTATCACTCTTGACATAGTAAATCCTTTCTGCTCTGCACACAAATAGCACTTCATAAACTTCACCTTGAAATCTAGTCAGAGATTGTATTGTCCTTGCTGATAGAGACCCAGACAATGCCAGAGGAAGCCTGAAGGTCTAGCAGTGGAAATCCACCTCTTAATATGTCAGGTGTGTAAGCGGTAGTTAGGAAAAGGGGTGGGGTGAAATCCAATATGCGTTCCTAAAGAAGGGATGCCAAAGCCAGCCCTGTC
This sequence comes from Pseudorectes ferrugineus, assembly GCA_008033365.1. NCBI lineage: Eukaryota > Metazoa > Chordata > Aves > Passeriformes > Pseudorectes > Pseudorectes ferrugineus. Next base: position 22,722 of record QWTY01006725.1, read on the forward strand.
TTATGCTGACACACTACACGCAAGGGAAAGACAAAAGCTACTTCTCGTGGCTCCAAGTAAGAATTTAATTTCTAATGTTCAGTGATGTAGAAATAATACCTTTAATTAAAGCTTCTGTAGCATGTCCTCAAAATCCGTAATTGCCTTTCTGTATTCAGGCAACAGGGCCACTTTGATTGCTTTGGGGTAATTCTTTGGCCAATAATCCAATAGAGCATGTAGTCTTTAGCACATTTTCTGGCTAATTGACCCTCAAAGAGCTCTGAGTTCCCTGCACTCTTTGTTGTCAAACACCTTGCACAGTTTCTTTTCTCTACCTTACTCACCCTTCCTTTCAAAAAGAAATAGATTAAAGCTGTATTATAGGCCTGCAGTTGCACTAAGCCTTCAAACCCACTTGTTTGTTCCTGTAATTTGAAGGAACACTGGAAGCTGAAGCTTAAGAAGGTAACAGAGCAGAGCTTATCTGGCCTCAGTAGTCTTTCATCTTAATTCTCCTCCCTTTAGTGACTCCAGCTGCCCTTTCACTACCTCATCCTGACTCACCTGGGGAAGTATTTTGCCTGTGCTACACTGGATAGAATTTAGATCTGTGGGGTTAGCTTTTGGGTTTAGGATGAGGTTCTTCACACTTTTGACTGATTCCTTGTTTTGGCAGATATTGCAGAGTCAGGGGGCACTATCAGAGCAGGCAGTGTGTTAAAAGGCAGCCACCTCTTTCTGCCCATACACACAGGACAGTAAGGCTCCCAGAACCTTATGCAAACCAACAGCAACCTCAAAATCATACCTTGTCATGGAATGATTTACCTTCAGCTAATTCTTACAATCACAGACATCTCAAATCTTACACGATTTTTGGAACATAGTGAGAAACCAACTGTTCTCATAAGTTGCACATTGTCCACAGTTCTTCTCCCTTATATTCTCAAGACCAGAAAAACCATACTTTGGGATCAGTGGGATACTTATTAACTTTAGTCTCTTGATTTGTAAATCCTGACTAAAGCTGTGCCAGAACAACTGCTATTCCCCAGATCACACCTAACTGTAGTGACACATCAGGAAATTCAAATTAGTACAATTAAATTTAAGGCATGTGCCTTAATTACCCTTCTCAAGAAAATAATTAACGCTTGACAAAAATCACAGAAGCAGTATCTGTATGATGTGAATGAATATGTCCTTGTCTAAAGGGCATCTTTCATTCTGATCTCCTCCTGTTTTTCCAAAAGCCTCCTCATACAGGGCACAGCAGAAGAGGGTAAAGTGACAATCAATTATTTACCTGGACTGCTACACTGGATGTCCAAAAATAGAGCTGAATATTAGAGTCCTTGTGCAGACAGGAAGGCTGGGAACATGGAGAATCAGCCACAAATTTGCAGTGGTCAGTCAGTTAATCATCTTCTCCTATTACATCTAAGTCAATGGCTGAATTTTTATTAATTTGTATTTCAGGGAGGGTGTGAGGAAAACTAACTCTTCCACATCATAAGAACCTTCATATATAACCTTATAAGCTGGATTTGTTTTTTGTTCTTGCTGTGGAGTGTCCCAGGAGCTTTAATAGAGGGTGTTTGGTGTTGCTGGATGTCAGAAAGTGGTTCAAGAATGCAGCAGGTTGGAGGCACCTCTTTATTCACCTGTGTTACCCTCAGGATTACAGCAGCCTCAGACAGTTAAGATTATCTGGGTAAAATCACTGTGTTCCTGCCTTTCCTAATGGAAGGTGATATTTGGGTGGATGCTGAGGCTAAGGAATGCAGACATTTTGGGTCACTGATCTGCATAACAGCATTTCTCTAACTCAGTGCTGGGTTTCTCTTATTAAATACTGCATGCAGAAAAAATTAAGTAGGAAACCTAGAAATAAATCCATCAAATTCCATGTATTTTTCTAGAAATCAGTATTTGTGTAAAAAGCTCAAAAAATTTGCCTTTGTGGGGCAGTTGTGAGAAACAGCAACTCTCCACTGGAGTTTAGTGGCACTGCACAGTTACCATTACACAGCTAATCTTTGCTGTTAGGCTGGTTTATCTGATTTATCCAGATTTATCTGAAATGTTATACTTTGTCTAAAAGTCACAAACCTAAGCTGATATTATGTCACAGCTATTTTGTCTATGAAACGAAGGAATTCCTGATCTCAAATAAAGCTTTTTTTTTTTTTTTTTGAAGATGTCTGGCTGTTTCACTTGAGTTATAGAACACGAAGCTTTAAATATTAAAAAACTTACTTTATTTGTGTTCCATGAGTGTTTTTATCACTCTTTGGATATCTAAAAGAATGATTCATCCTTGCAAGCAACGGAACCTGTCAGAAACTAGCAAACAATAAACCATACGCTTTCTGGCAGGGGGTATAACATGCTCTATGTGTGCATAGCAAGGCAGCAGGTTTTAGCTTTTTAGGCTCTGCTTTCATACAGGCACTAGACAATAACGAGAACCAGCACTGAGCCAGTCTGCAAGTCTACTTTAGTGTGTCACATTTGGTTTGCATGTTGTTTAATCACTCCATGCCCTAGACCAAGCTGCCCTCTCCTCCCAGTGACTTGACTGAGATAACCAAGAGCCACCTGATGTTCTGCTTTCACAGCTCCCCCATTTCATGCCTTTCAGAAAATGACTTGACAAACTGGCATGGAATAATACATCATTAAACAATGAGTCTCAGCAGTCACTGGAACTGTTCATCACTTAGTTTTAGCAACTAAGGCTTATGTTGCAAAGCAATGCCTCGTGGCTGAAGCACACAGTGGCTCCAGCAGGAACAGAAATGCCTGGGCTGAGTGTGAGCTCAGCATTTCTTTGTGTATCTGCTCTCTTCTAACATATGCACCACAAGCAAAGATAAAGTCACTTCCTCCACCATGAGCAACAGAAATCTTTGTAGCCTGCATTCACATTGATCTTAACGTTCGAGCCAGTGTCTTGTAAATTCATGTTTAAAATGTTATTGCAGAAATAAAAAGAAAAAAAAGTAAGATTAAATTTGAAGCAGTACCCCTCTGCCTCCATATGACAGTTGAAAAATCACACCAGACTGGAGAACTGCTAAACTATAAAGTGTAACATTGACATGCTCACATTTGGTGGCATTAATATCCGTATGGTGGTGAAAATGAATGCAGATGCACGCTCAGTTTGCCTCCAGCCACAGCAGGCTGTGCAGGTGAGAATGGAATTGAAGGATGGAGCTGTGGGGATGGGCAAATGTAGCATTTCTTCAGAGAAGCCAGACCTGCCCCTGCCCCTCAGTGCTTAGATGCCCCTGCTCCCTGAGAAAGGAGCTGTGCTATTGCTGCTATTTCTGCTACTGCCTTGGATGAGTTATTTCTTTTATAAAGAAGGCCTTGCAATATTGAAAATATATGATTAAGAAATAATTTTCTATTTAAAAATGTAAAAAGTTGGAAATTACCTAAATCTATGATTATACAATGCAAAGCTGTGCCAGACATTTAAAATTCCTGATGCAAGGAAGACTTTTATCTGTTAAGGCTTGTTATGATGTGTGATTAAAAGATAGTCGCCTTTGGGGGGCAAAAAAAAAAAGGAATTAAACTCTGAAGAGGCCTCTCCTGTGCAAAGAAACAGCAGAAGAGTAAAGAGTTGTCAGGGACGAGACACTGACACCTTGAGCTGAAGGAACACAAAAGCCAGTGATTTAGATGGTTCTGGGAGTTGGCAAAAACTGATAGAAAATGAAAACCCTTAACTGTCAGGAGAAATGCTGCTACTCCTTGGAGCATCCCTAACCTGTCAGAATAAAATGCAATGGGAAGAACAATATTGTAATCTTTAATAGTTAATACTTGCAAAAAGAGGCACTAGAAGACAGCTTGACACTAGAAGACAGCTTGTGTCTCTTTTCAAATTGACTTGACACCTTTCCTCACAGTGTTTTTGCAGTTGCCATAGATTTTTTCCCTCCTCCCACTACAGGACACTTACTTCTAAATGAGTCAATTCAAAGGAGTTTCTCTTCTAAAATAATCTTCTGGATTTGAGAAACTAATACTTTCTTTGTTCTCTAATTGAATTTCTTTTATTTCATACGTGGGGAAAAAAGTGTGTCAAACATAATTTGGTGATGAAAGTTTGAAAGACAAAGAAGTCTAAGCCTGTCAAACCTTTTATTATCCCATGCTGTGCTAAAATAATGTACTTTAACTCACACACCTTTTTGGGGATAAGGGTATCAAGAAAGAACATTCAAGAAGTTTCACAGAAGAGCTGAAATGACCACAGGAATGGAAAAAGCCCATCTCAAACTCACTTCTGAGAGCCTGTTTTTCATACTAAGAATCGACAATATAACACAAAACTAATGAAATGAGACCTACTTCTAAAATCAAACTATGGGTTTTGCCACAAGCTCTGTGCTGCTTGGCCTACCTGCATCACTTCCAACAGCAAGACACCTCTGAGATGGCCAGTGCCAGAGTACTGCCAAATTTTGATAAACCAGGTTTCTCTGGAGAGACTCCAAATACTGTAGACTCCCACTCTGGCTACAAGCAACTCCCCTGTTTCGTATCTTTCCTGAGTACCTCCTTGGGTATTAACGCAGTTAAAATCAAATTTGAGGCATTAACACCAGAGTGGGAAGGCACTTGACAGAACAGAAATAAGCTTGGCACAAATTTACAGGGATTTAGTTCCTATAAATCGGAAGACCTTCATTACAGAAAGGAAATATAGACCAGAGATAATAGACAATTAAAGGGAAATTAAGTGAGCAGCCACACCTACTTTATTAGATAATTTAATGCAATTTTGAGTTGTTAGAACTGTAGTTCTTCATGTAACTAAGCTCCCTAGACACTACAGAAAAATCTGTTCAAGAGAAAAGGATGAGAAATTAATTAGATGTCAAAGTAGTGGCCAACATTGGAAAAGCAACAAGAACTAGTGACATCCAAGTTTGTGAGATGATTTATAATTATGCCATTTTAATGATCGGTGCTGGAACTTCTGAAACCCCTTACGGAATTAGGGTAATACATTTAAAAGTATTAAAATTGGTCAGGTTTAAAAAAAAAAAGCAGCTGTCCTTACCTCTCAGTATTAATTTGTGAAGCTGACTGGGAGATAGGGAGGGGACTAAACAGAGAAACAGGAGTGGAAGATCTTCAAGAACAATTTATTTGATAAATGAGTACTACCAGTTTCACAAAGAAAAAGGTGAACATTTTTGGCTAAAACCCTATCCATATTTAGTGCTGAAGTGAATGTGGTCAAAAATCAGAAAAGCTCCTTAGAGACAAAAATGAGAAAAATAGCTTGCACTTCAGAAAATGTGATTAGTAACAGTGGCTGAAATTCATCAAGGAACTGAAAAAATTACAAAATATTAATTACTGGCTGCAATACAGACATCATTTAAAAAAGACTTAAGAATATTGGAAATAAATTGTAGGTAGAATACTTTCATTCACTAACAAGACTGGCTGAACTTTTATGAGACAGAAGTGTATTAAGTTTTTAATAAACATTTCTTTTCATCTGGGGTGGGGGGAGGTACTGTTGAGTCGAGTAAGGTGTTGTGCAGTCCACTGAAAAAAGGAAAAATATGTCTGGTTACATCTACCATGATTAGGATGTTTCTGAGACACCAGGAGTCTCAGGCATCAGAATTATGGTGCAATTCTCAGAGCAAATACCCTGCCTGCTGCTGTTAACTTGGAGTAACAATACTGGAAGTTCAGCAGTACTAGGAAAATGTTCATGTGGTGCCAGTATTCCAAGGTGGATGATCTAAGTTGATCCTCGGTGATAAAAAAAAATTGTGGGAAATTGGCAAATGTGAAATTAACAGGAGTCGAATACAGTGAATTACCAGCTGATGTGTTTTTAGTGAGAATGGATGTTTTCAAACAAATGGGATTATCTACCAAACATGTAATTTGAAAGACTATAAATGTAACTAAGAGGATGCAATAGCACCTATGAAGTATCTATTTTTGAATGCCACTTAAGTGGACTAAGAACTGTCTGATACCTACCAGTATATCAGAAATTATATTTGGAGGCTTGGCAAAATTGGCACATTCCCTTTAGTTATCTATGAGTAAATAGACAATTATTGACATTTGTGACCAATGCAATGGCTGCCAAGACAGGCAGCTGAAAGGCCAGGATTGCCATTAAGAGCAATCAAGCTACAATTTCTTAAAATAAGCCAGGTATTAATAATGCCAAGCTCAATATGAGCACTAAACATCTGTATGTATTTCAGTCTCCCAATTTAAGCTGATCACCAGAGATAGATGCTGCAGTTCAGTTCCATACATCTAACTTGGAATTAGTCCCAGATTTCCCTCCTCTTGTCTTGTGAATTGAGGTTCACGGTCTAAATCTTCTTTTAAAGTTCTTTATTGTGTAATTATTATTATAAAAGCAAATGTTTATTGATGTTCTTAGTTATGGAGATAACTATTACACCTCTAATTTCACAGCTAAACCTTACTAAATGAGAAGCTATTACTATGATTTACTGTGGAATTAAAATTTTCTACACTTTACCACACCTTTCATTTAATTAAATAAGGGCAGTAAAAAGAAGGGAGTGCAACTTCTTCTGGTTTTTGTTTTTGTTTTTTTTTTTTTTTTGAAAGACAACTGTCAGTTACTGAATGAAGCAAGAGTTAATATGCATTTATTACGTACACGTTCATGTTGAACACAAACAGGCTGACTTCCCAGCTTTACTAAGCTGATGATTACCTTAAAAGAATGAATGGCATGAACATTTAGTTAAAAAAAATTAATAAATGCAAGAGTTAGCTGAAATCCCTGAGAATCAATAATGTAGAAAAAGGCAGCTCCTGTCACAAGCTGGTTCTCTTTAGGGGTTGCTTGTTTTCACGAGAATGCTATTTCAGTTTTGTCATGGAGGACAGTGGGGCAGACAGGGGAGCAGTAGCCACGCACACATTCCCCATAACATTTTCTGTGAACCTGTCAAGTTGTTTCGTTTTGATAAAATAGGGATATTATTTTCCCTTTTCAAAGAGTTTGTGCTCAGTTAAATTCCATGTGCAAAGTATGGAGACTCTTGAAAGATACTGCAAAACCAGGGGTTTCTTTCTTAAATAAGGGACTCTTAAATGTTACATTAGGAGTGAAGATAATTACACCTTCCACTTCACACCATTCTTTGAAGACTGTGATATATAATCCACTGTCAGTATTTCCTAAGCCCTTCTTTATTCTTTTTAGCCTAAGTAAGGCTTTGTTATGGACCCAAACCCCATGATTAACATCATCTCCTGTGATTGTTGTCCTGATTTCTGGAAGAAAATTGTCATTTCAGACGGTCATGCAAAAGCACAAGATCACTAAAATATTGCAGAAAACATACCCATTCCTGATTAAAACTTAAGAATACCTTCCAATATAATAATCCGAATGCCTCTGGTTTTCAATTCAAGGGAACTGAAACCACTGAAAGTGAACTAAAAATTAAATAATTTTATGAAATTACCTGAACACATATGACCAAATTTGTTGTCTCTACCCATATTTTTATATTTTTAAAAATTTGATTTTATTTGTTTACCTCCTAATCACACACATCCATACTGATATTCACATTTTATTAATGGTATGGAATAGTTAAAGTCTCAAAAATTTTATGCAAATTTTCTTTTATTATGCAGCACATACAAGTTTGAGGATTGATCGTACTCTTTTCTAGCCATATTTGATTATGGATCCCTGTGCCATAAAAAAAAGAGAAAAACCAGAATGCTTTTCCAGGCCAGTAGTATTCACTGTCAAAAAGCTAATTCTGTGCATTTTACAGCAATGGAGAGCATTTCAGAATTCTGTCTTTAAAACTTTAATTTTGTATGTTAAGTGGTAATAAGAAAATAAAAAGCTTCCATTAGTAACTTTTAAGAAACTGGAAAGCACTGAGTGTCAAATGTATGTTGAAATCCTCAAATTCAGTCACTCAAAAGCCCCTCTTCCTTAAGGCTGCTCTAAACAGCTCTTCTCCATTTATTACCTAGCTCAGATTACACCAAAGCATAGTGCAAAGGCCAGGGGAACATCACAATTTCACCCATGTTTTCTAGCATCTGTACTTTTTTCACAGGTGTTGCTGGAGAGGCAAAACCACTCTGACCTTGAGGTCAAATCACAGGGCACTTAGGTGTTGGCAGAACAGAAGGAGCTCAAATAACCATGATTTGCACATATGGACCAAGCAGGACCATAGCACAGGCATTTCATTTTCCAGAGGGAATTTGGAAAAGTGTCAAATATGTGCCCAATACATCTCTATCTATCCTCTGCTGCTCATTGAAAGCTAGATTTTATTCCCTATATTGTTTTTCAATAATCAGGGGAACTATTTTAATCAGTTACACAAGGAGTAAAAACAACTGGCCTGGCCTAAACCCTACCTTTACACTGTGTTGCTTACTGGTCTCAAGTTTTGTTTAAGATTATGGACAGAGACAGTACCTCTAAATCTCTCTAAATCAGAGCCCTAGGATAAACCCATTTCTCGCTGTACAAATTTGTAATTTGATACAGGCAATAAAACAGCTTCATGCAGATGCATCTAAAAATCTGTGCCATGTGTAATGTCCTGATTTCAAACCTCTGAAGTAACTGGCATTGTTCTTATGAATTATTTCAGTGTTCTGAGGTCTCTTTAAGATGTTACAGGGTATCTTTGTTTCACTGGGCAGTTACCTTACTTCATCATTTGCTGACATCTCTCTCACACATGCTTAATTGACAAATTGTGAAGCAAGTTTAAAAAAACCAAAAATAACAAACAAATAAGCAAACCAACCACTAAAAAACCCAAACAAAATTCTCCAAGTTACTCTGACTTCCAGCCATCTCTGCAGTGAAGGTCTCTGGAGTTAAGCTGGTTCAGTGACACTGCATTTGCTATGGCACCAGAGTATCAGCCATGTGCATTGATACCAAGGTTAAATTCCAATGTCAAGACAACTGCAAGGAATCCATGTGCAATCCCAGGAGAGTTTCTGAATCACTGGTGGAACAGAAAGTAGTAGATGCTTTTCTTTTCTCTTTTTTTTCTTTTTGCTATAACCAAAAGCCACAAACTGCTTGTAATATATTGCACATGACAAGGCATAATCCACCCTCTGCACTAAATGTGTCGTGGAGTAATGTCATGGGAATGCAGGGATTTTGAGTGAGCATTGTAAATCTCACAGCCATCAGGAATACTGAGCAGCACTAATATCTAGAAATAACTTCTTGCCTGGGCTAGGATTATTTTTGAGGTCTTTTTCCAGTTTCTTGAAATCAGCTGTCATGTTATAACACGGAATATAAAACACTTGCAAATATTTCTCAGTACTAAAGTAAACTCTTGATATGTCTATTCAAAAAACAGCTACAGAAGAGTTTTGAATAGAAGTAGAACAGTTCAGTTTGACTTCAATAGCAGCTGAGTACCCAGCTCCCAGAGGCTCTTCAAACTCCCCACTACCACACCCCCCTTGCAAATAAGAGGCTTTGCTATTACATGTTCTGTGCTTGATAGAATTAGAACCAGAAGTATAATTGTATTAAACATTCTTCTGGTCAACCTGGGAACCCTACTAACAATATTTTAACAAACCCATTGAGAGTCTGCTTAAATAATACTGAGCAAAATAGTACTTTCTCAAAAAAAAGGAGGGGAAAAAAAGCATCAATATGTCTGACAGAAGTGTGCACTGAAGTGCCAGGAGACTACTTAGCTCAAGTGTTCTGTTTGGCATCTTGGCAGCACACCGCACAACAGGGAGACACCTGACAAATTTTCATTAAAGTTCTATGAACAGGAGAGTTAGGTCAGGCTGCCAGGGACCCTGTGTCAGTGCCACTGTTCCAGGAAGTGCAGAATGGAGGCACTTCTTCAAGCTGAGTCAGTTTGAGTCAGTGTCTCGTATCTCTGAACACCACTGCATGACATGTAAGTAGAATCATAGTTGCCATCCCTGCAGCCTTGCTTTTCTAGTCTGTATTTTCTACACTGTTATTTTAGGTAGCAGAATAGATGAGTTGCTGGTGCTGCTCTCTTCCATCAACCTGTGTTCTTGCAATGAAGGAATCAGGTCAGCCTGCTTGCTTTCTCTCTTACATGCACAGGCACATACACAGAGGAGATTCTGCACTTAAGGATGTTATTTTTAATTCATGTGCAGCTCACCCTGTATGGAGAAGGAAGAGGGCTGTTATACAACTATCTAAGCAGCAGGGTCAGTCTCAAAGATAGCAGGTCTTTGAATGAAAGATATATAAGGCATACATTTTCACATGAATGTATAAATTAAAGGTACCTGTAAAAAAAAAAAGCTATAGATAAAGCTAGAAACTAAAAGATAAGGTGTAAGAAGTTGCCTTTTCCAGGCTCTGTTAGCCAAGGAGAATACAGTGAGTGTCTGACATATTCATCAGTTCAGTGAATTCCTATGTACCCTTGCCATCAGCAGATTAAATCATTATAAACAGTCCATGAAACTCAGGGCATATGCTGTATTATAAGTTCCCTTAAAAAGCTGTGAACTCACAAACTACATTAAGCTTCTCAGGACAGCTCACAGAAAGACAGCAATCCCATTTAACAATCAGTGAATGCAGTTAATGCCTTTTCACTATCGTTCCATCATGCTGCAGCATGACAGCACATATAATGATATTAATCCTTAGCCTCTACTGCTGAGAACAACCAAAAATTCTCCTCAGATTGTAGGCGAACATTTAAGTTCCAGAACAACCTCTGCTGTACGCTGTAGTTCTTTCTTCCTTACCTTCAGCTGCCTTGATGGTGTAGCCATTCTCTTCATTTGGTGGCACTTCCAGGAGCTGCATGACCCTGTCCAGCAAACCATGGATGATCTCAAAGCCTGGGCTTTTGTTGTAATAAATCGCACATAAATGTCTGTAGTTTTTTGCCCCTACATCTGCAGAAGAAGGAAGCAATTGTTACCTGGGAAACTTTATCACACTTCTAACCTTGCCTTTTGCATCACTCTTATTCTGCTGCCCTGTGAGGCACTTGTGGCTGAAAGGAGAAATAAGTATGTAAAATGGCTTCTCTGACAGACCTGTCACATAGCCTGAGGAAATAATGGAATTTCTTTAACCCACTGGACTCTCACAGTCAGAAATGCAAAGAAAGATTTAAAGTACCCTATGCCTTGAGCAGGAAAGAGGGCTGTTATATACAAGTATCTTCTATGCAGTGACAGGTACCAAGCATAAAGCTAAGTGTTAAAGAAATTTAAAATAGACAAGCCAAAATGCAAATACCCAGTAGGCATGGAGAAGCTTGTGATGCTGGTGGGAAAGCTAAATATTTATAGAACTCGGCTGTAGAACAACTACCAGCACAAAACAACCAGCCCACAACCTGAAATGAGTATAATAACATTAGCATGGTGATCTGTGAAAAGATCTTAATTCACAGAGGTTCCCAAATCACAACTGTTGCTTTTTGGGATCATCCTGGACATCCCTGCAACCAAGTGATTATGAAAAACATGCTACACAGCACAAACTCAAGTCAAACAAGTCAAAACCCTGCCTTATGCCTTCTGACATTATTGATTTCAGCAAAATATGTTTCCCTTTTTTTAAATTTTCAGAATGACTACGCAGTAGTATGTTGTTATACTTGTCCCTTGAGGCTACCCCATTGCAATGCACACTGTCTAGGACTAGTGTGGCCTGCTTTTGAGGCTTTACTCATTGTGGGTTTCAGCATTTTGGTCAAGTCAACAGGAACCAAGCTCAAAGAAACAAGAAAAGGAACGGGTTTTTCAGGCAGCATAGAGTTAAGTAGTGAAACTTCTTCACCACAAGATTTTGTGGATGCCAGGAGTTTACACAGCTCTGAGGAGGCAGATGAAGTCCATAGCTGATAAATCCACTACTTCTTACTACAAAGAACCACATTTATGCCGGGAAGTCCCTGAGCTACTCCTGGCCATAGAGCAGGGGAGCCCTCTGGCAGCAGCATCCACTTGTACCTGCTCTCCTGCTTCTGCCCTGCCAAGCACTTTTAGCTGGAGCTGCAGTCAGGGCATTAATGTCTACCACATGAGAAATTAGAGATTAAATGAAATTTACATCTTGTTTATTTGCGCCAACTAAACATTTAGTAACAAAAAAATGTCAGGAACTAAACAGGAAAATATTTACCAAGTGGCCAGAAATACACAGGTCATAAGAGACAGTTAGCACAGGAGCAGAGCCTACACACAAGATGAAAGCTCAGCCTTTCTGAGACAGAAGTCATTCAAAACTTCTAGGGCAGCTACTTGGTACCACAGCTGCAAGTTCTCTCATCAGTCACTGAAAGCTGAACTTACTGTGGCAGTAAGTCTGCATTTTGTCACTCAGCATTTTTTTCCTGTCATTATGATAATGTGCAGTGTTAAATAATGCTGGAGAGTCCAATCCTGAAGTTAAAATGGCAACACAGGAAAGTAAAGGCTACAGAGAAAATATCAAAAAATGCAGCATCTGATTTAGGGTCTGAGCACTCTGGCTGCTCTGTCTCTGTGTCCCATGTGTCTCTGTTTCCCAGCTCTTTTAAGATATCAATCAGTAGTGCAGTCATAGATGGCCAATGATTTATTTTCATGTTGTATTGAGCAACAGAATAGAAAAAAAAATGATTTTCCCTTCCCTAAGACAGCATGTTCTTTGGGCTAGAGGTTCAGCAGAATGGTTTCCTTTCTTTTTATGAGTCATTACGCTAGCAGATTTTGTGACAACTATCTGAATTTTAATTTCATTATGATTAAGATAGTCAATGGTGCCTTCAGACCAGAATTCTTAACTAAAGCAACAGAAATAAACATACACAACATTTTTTATACCTCATGTTTTCAATTTTAGAAATCTTTGGTAAAGGAAAGGTTGCTTTTTCAAGTGTTATAAAACTCACTCCTTTTACAGAGCTGAATCACAACAGAGGAAGTTCATTCACTACAAGCGATAGGAAGAAAAATATGATCTTGGGAATTGTAGGCAAAAGCTGGCAGATGTTAGAAATGCTTCAGTTCTTTATAACTCACTTAAGAGCTCTCATGTCATGCCATGAAACATTTCTATTTTTCAAATGAGCCTGCCAAGTATGTCAACCTAAATTACATATACATATATATGTGTGTGTATATATTTCTGAGACTTCAAAGCACTTCCTGGGGATGCTGCTGAAAAACAATCCAAAGGATGGGCAGCTGCTTAGGAATATGTGAGCCAAAAGGGTGCAGGGGAAGATAAAGCAACGTTGTACACTGTTCCCTTCCAAATTAGAGATGTTTCAGAAAAATGACCTGGCGGTCTGAAAGGGGACACCTGCTCCTGCAAAACTTGTCTTTTAGCTTCCCAAACTATTTTCTGCAGATAACTAACACTTCCAGACAGTTGGAAATACGCTTCAAAAGGTGGCAGCAGCTGTGTTCACAGATGATGTAAATTGTGCTAAATGTGTGCTACCATAAGCTTGCCAGATTCTCCAAGATCACTGGTCAGAGGTGATTTTCTAATGGATTAATTTCTTTTGTTGTGGTGAGAGAAAGGGTATTCTCTGTTAGGCCTGGTAGTAAAGGTGCTGATTTATACCCTAAACTAGTGTAACTATCCTACAGAAGTGATTACCTAGTGTCACAAATTACCCACACAAATGCTGCGCAACATATCCAAAACCAGCACATTTCCTCTGCCCTGAGAAAAAACATTTTTGCTCAGATTTGGTTCCATTTAGTAATATTAAATCTGCCACACGTTTTGCTAATTTAATACATCAAAACTTTCTGCCAGATAAGTCTGAAAAGAAATATGTTCAGTTCACCTTGGTAAGCACGAGTTCTGTGTAAGAAGGTACTTTATTAAAACCCAGTGTGTTTAAAAGAGCTAGGTTCATTCACACATGGATGACTGCAAGATGCCATTTCAAATACAGTTAATGTCAGTACTCTTTGGACCCATACTTTTGAAATTATTAATTGGAAATTCTGCATGCCAAAATCATGAAATAATAAAATTAAATTAAGTCAGTCTGATGACATAAGCCTCGTGCAGGAAATCTCATTCCATATGTGAGGACAACCCCACATTTTTCAGTGTTTGCAGTTGCCTTTCTCTGCCCCCAACCACCCCCCCCGCTTCAAACTGTTTATTAGGCAAGTTTAATTTTGGAAGTCAATTTGGGAAAGACAGTAGTTATTCTAAACACACCATTAAAACCCATTTCAGATACTGTTCACAGTCTGTAAGTGCTCAGTCCATGAGAGGGCTGCCCAAGAGCAGAGAGCACAAAGCTGCTGCCTCAGAAGTCTTTGTCTGTTGCAATGATTCCCATCAAAATGAAGTACACCACAAAATCATTCTTTACAAAACTGTTAAGCAGCCATCCACATAAATGAAAGCTTTCAAGAGCTACACTTGACACACATGGAATAAAAGTAACAATTTAACTCACAAATTTAATAATGCCAGAGTAAATGTGCTCCTTAGTCCAAGATAAACAGCCCCACTCTTGGTTCTGAAGAATGCTGATGCTATTCTGCCATCTGTCCCACGTTTTTTGCATTCTAGCTAACTGCATGCCCAACAAGGAATGAGCTGCACCACTAAACTGTCTGTATTTAATAAAAGAGAGTCTACATCGTTTGCTAAAACTGCTTGTTTTGCTTGGCAAGGCTCTTTTTTCCTTCAAAAAGGAAAAAAGGTAATCTACAAATTAAATTCATCACCAAAGCAATTTACTTGCCATTTTGTTTATGCCTTATATAAACCTTTGTTTTGCAGATCCCAGATACTTTAAACACAACCACTAAAATCTGAATCCAGATAATGAAACAACAGAACCATTTCTACCACTGAATTGAAAGTAATGTCAGCCCTTTTACTGAGAGGAAAAACTCCATTCAGAATTGCAACTCCTCCCAAAAGTTGTAGTTTGTGCACTCCTTTTCCCTCAATATACCCTACAGAAAGAAATTAATCAGTAAAATTTAGGCAAATTTTTAACATTTAAAAATCCGTTTTTACAGTTCGTTTTACTGTGATACATTTTTCCAGATAAAGGTAATTCGAAATTTTGATCATGTACAGCGAAATCAGTGCAAAGAGGCCCAAAAAACACACGAAGGATTTCACTGAAGCTTTTGGAAAATGAACAAGCTGCTTTGGCCGTTTCATGTACAACAACTAAGGCTACACAACAATTCCAAGGCAGCCACGCTTTCTTAGCATAGCTGGATGAAGTGGAAAGATAAGGATAATATTTTTATTAATGAGAGAGAAAATTTTATACTGTGGAGCTTTTTATTTATGGATACAGTTTTTTACACAGACCTCTTCCATTCTCTACCCTGTATCTCTGCTACCAATCTCATTCTTCGTATTGGTTATCAGTTTCCCAGAAAATAATCTGGGAGAACAAATACAAGCAATCCTGTTTAAAGATGATGGAAAACGGTTTCGTGTTGAGACACACTGACCCCAAAATCTTCCTCTGAATAACTGCTCTCTGGGATAGAATCTATAAATAAAACCTGCTCTTCCCAGGCTCGAGACATTCTGCTTTACAGCTGGCACAGGCCTGCACATCACTGAGACTGCAGTGGTCTGAACAGGCTCTGGAACTGTAACAGCAGCATGCCTTTGGTATTTCTGCTTTCCAAGGTTTGTGCCACTTGGAAACACCACCAGCACTTAGTTTCTCTTATGAGTTACATCCCTGATAAGAGTATCAGTTACATTCCTGATAAGAATACAAAGGAGCACTAGATTAAGAACAAGAAAAATAGGCACATCAACAGAAGCAATTTAGACCAGGTTATTTTTTGGTGCAAACCCATCTTGTGTTTATCCTTGCAGTTTTTCAGTATCTGTGACAGATTTTAAGGGATACTTAGATGCCTAAAAATAATTGCAGTGTATCTCCTTGCACTTTTGAGAGAGCATCTAAAGCAAACCACGTTTCTGGCCACTCTAAAATCCAGCCTGTTACACCAAGCTCTTAAATCTTGTGCTGTGCCCATTAATAAGAGATCCCAGTGTAGTACAGAATGGCTATTACTACGGAAATGTCCATTTTTAAGGAAATACAGATTTACTTACTATTACCATTTGGTATGTAAATGTATTTCCATTATCAAAGATTCTGAGGAACCTTCTCTTCTTACCTGTATTAGGATCTTTTACTACAATGTCAGAAATCTCAAAGAGTTTGAGAGGCAAGGGCATCTTTCTGTTGGCTGCGATAGTTTTCAGCAGCCCAGGAAGGAGGGTTGTACGTGCCACCTGCAGGACAAACAGAGATGCTGCAAGTCAAATACCTTCCAAAATACCTCGTTTTTATCTTTTTTTATTTTGTCCGTTTGTAACAAAGAGTTTAAAAGTAGTCAAGTGCAAATACTGCACTTTTATGTTTAAGCAACTTTGACTTAGAATTATTAAACCTGGAAACGTACACTCTCTCCATGTTCTATATACTGCATTTTCTCAAAGAGTTTGTATGTGAGTTTAAGAATTGGTACCATTTCACAGGTGCTTGAGTTCCAGTGCGGGGTAGAAAAATAATACAGAAACTGAAAAAAATTCCCATAAATTTACTCACGTTTATACAAAAGGCAAATTCTAAATGCAGTTTGGGAAATATTAAGTGTTATCTAAAATGTTATCTTTATACTACAGGAAAATGCTATGTAATATTCAGTCATGGGCAACCTGAAATCTATAGAAAATGTGTTCAAAGAACCAAGCAAGAGACAATCATAACTGTGAATGTATCTGTAAGAACAGTAACATTTCCTGTGTTTTCCATTCAAACACTTCCTTTGAACGGCACCTTTTTTATTTGTCAAACTACAAGAGTCTGATTCAGTAAATCTAATGTAAGAGGGGTGGCAGTGACTGTCTGCTCCTTGACTGCAAGTTAAAAGTCACCAGCCACAGTTACTTCTTATGCTTGGTCATGCAGCATTTCTGTCTATTTATCCTACCTTTCATAACCCATGAAGAGTTCCAGCTGCACACTCAGTGTAAGATGGTCCGTGGCATCATCCTGCCCTTCCCTTGCTGGCAGAGGAGAGGGGATGGGGAGAGCCATCCTGAGAACCTCATCACAGCTACCATCTAAAGCTGGAAGTTTATAGTGCACCACAAAGAGCAATCCTTCCCAGTGTTCAGGGAGGCCTACAGATTTTAAAAGATTGAAGCTGTTTTTGCCACGAGGAGTTATCCATCCAATAATAACCCTGCTTAGGAGCATTGCTACAGCAAAGGCCTGCAGTCTTGCAAGAACAGGAGTCTGAAATTGTATCTGGCTAGAAGGGCTGCCATGTTTTCTCTTTTTGGTCACACTCTGCTGTTTGTTGGTGGTACGTTCTATATTGCTTGCTGCAATCTGTAATGGTCTAAACAGGTTCCAACAGTGTCCTGCACAACAGCTTATTTGTGGTACCAAATAAAAGGTGTGCAAAAATTCTGTTCTTGAATCTCACAGCAGCAGAAGACTGTCAGCAATATTAGAGGTAAGATGTAGAAAGGCATTTTAGAAACTCAGAGAAATCAGACTTACTGAAGATCTTAACGGAAAAAAACCCCACAAATCACAAAATATTAATATCCCACAAACTCCTGAAACTTTTCAAAACCTTTCTAAAGTGAGTTTACCTTTTTATTTCTTAGGCTAGAAAGAAAAAAAGGCTAAATTTACCTTCCTCATAAACTAAAGAAAGCATCTTAAAAAAAACCCCCCAAACCCAACACTCTTGAAAAGGAATACAAAACCTATGGGCATACAAGAGTATGGTATTGTCAATATGCAACTGGTATTGTCAGAATTGGAAGTGTCAGAATCATGGAGAATACCATACTCGAGCTCTCACTTTCTGTGCTAGCAAAGATCAAATGATCCAGAAAGGGGTATTAAAATACTTCAAGAGCACCACAGAAGTTTTAAAATAAAACCAAAACAGGGGTAATAAAGGTCAATAATTAAAAAATCCCAACAAACCAAATGTTTCCTATCCAAAGCTCAGAAAGTTCAGAGATTGCCAAGTCTAATAGTTCCTTTTATGTTGAATAGGTTTTCTAAATGAGGGAGCTGATCAACCATCTGGGATTTTCTGCAATAAGAATGGTCAGTTTTGCCACATTCTGCCACGCAGAGCATGGTACTTTGCTTTCTTGAAAAGCTGATAGTATTTCACACTGGAAGAGAGATTTCTCAGTGAGGGAGTAACAGAAGACGACATGTTCAGCACATAAATATACACAAGCTCTTTAATGCAGGAAATATAGCTTATAGTTTATAAATTTTATTTCATGTAGGTTCCTTTCTCTCCTTTTTAAATACAGAATCCATGACAATATTGCTTTCAAAATGTGAATGGTCTCACCTGAAATTCTGCCGTTTTGGGGTTTGCTATGCGCACGGCGTTTGTTGCAGAGATGTCCATGCCAAGTTTATCTGCAATATCTTCTTGAGAACACTGAAAATGAGACAAAAACCCATCAAGGTCAAGTAGTTAAAACAGACAGTAAGCCAATGATGAAATTTGATATCAAGAATGAACAATGGAATTGTAGCACTGCCCCATAATATATGGTCTGACATATAACGCTCATAACACAAATTAAGCCCTAGTCTTAAGACTAAGTAGGCAAACTGGTTTATTTACAAATGTTAATTACTAACCAAAATAAAGCTGGGTTTAAAAAAACCCAAAAACCAGCTAGTGTTTATTTAGGCTTCTGTCATGGATTGTTGTAATTTATTTTAAAAACAGGCTCAGATTCTGTACCCTGACTTGAAGTGGGTGAAGTATTTTATTCCAAAAATAGCACTTGTAAAGGGACTGGTATCTGTTCTTTCACACAAAGTAAGACAATCCCTTGAGGGAAACTTCCAGAAAGTAAAGTACTGTCTGTGAAAAACAGCTCGTATGGCCAAGCCTTCAATTTTCAGAGCTGCACAAGATTCTTGTAGTTTGTTCATTTGTTGGGGTTGGAGTGTTTTTAAAGCCCCTATTCTAAAGGTGTATTTTTAAGCTGGTCAGTAAAACAATATGCATTCACTTTATCAGGCTCAGCCAATGTCTGTGCACATACTGCAATAGATGCTACTTCTAAGATCCACAGTCAGATTTCCAGAATTTACAGCTTTATTAGAGTAATAAAGAAACCAGTAGCAGACTAGGCATGTAATTGAGGATTTGCTTGTGTACTGCAGTCGCCCAGAAGTGTTCCCTTTGCACTGGCAGCATTCAAAAAGTGTGTTGACAGACTGTGAGAAAAATGAGCAGATGATACCATCTGAAAAAGTGGATTATTGAATAATAAAAAAATCCCAAATAACACAAGGAATGCTGAACTTAGGAGGAGGGAACTGTGTTAAACAGTTTTCAGATGTGTATCTGAACTACAGCATGTTACTGTGATTTAACTAAATGCTTTCTGCTAAACTGGAGCCCCTCACAGAAGGCAACTTTATTGTGTACAAGTGTAATTTGGGGCTCTAACCAAGACACAGACTGAGTGCACAAATACATAAGCAGTGTTTGTCATATAACACTGGGGTTCAGAATTACAGCCTAAATTATAGTTATCATAGTCATAAGCCTCCCACTGGTGTTTTAATAAAGTGTTGGGGACACAGCAGACTGTGGGTTTCATCCTGCCACAGCAGAAATACAAATATGAAATGTGATATCATGATATACTGCATGACCTTCAAAAATTCTGCTGTTGCAGTTCATAAAGGTTCTCAGTTGTAGCAATGTAATATATTAAATGTTTCAAGCATATTACCTATTTGGTGCTGAAAAAAAATGAAATGTATTAACGAGTAAGGAAAAACTTTAAAAGTTTGGCTACGTTATATGAATTATTTCTTCAACATGGTACTACCACAGGTCTGAATACCTCTGTCAGATATTAGCACTGCAGGAGGTAATACTACTTATTGTCCTGGTTATCTAAATAAGTTAATAACCAAATATTAAAACTGGAATATATTTTTCAGAATGAGACCAAATTTTGCTTTTGAAGCTCTGTGAAATCTGAAGGTATTAAAATTTTATTTAGTCCATTTAAATTACCAAATTTGGTTGCAATACCTGAACTTTTCAACTACCGGCAGTGTTTTAGGAGCCTGAAATGCTGCATCTTAAAATATTTGAGTAAATTATCAAAAAATAATCTGTGAGTAGATCACTCTGTCTTTTAAGAGGTTGTGTACTTTCAAGGATTTATACCTCTGGCCATCTAGTAAGTTTTAGGTTCAGGAAGAAGTTGAGAAATTCCACAGAGATTTTAATAGAATATGTGATGGTAGCTCCCCATATGCTAAAATGTACACAAATTGGACATTTAGGCAAAGGCTTTGAGCAGATCTTGCAACAGAAAGGATTTTTTTAGATGTATAATATATTTTCAATAGCTGACTATGCCAGTCTCCACGTATGGACAATCACCCTATACATTTGGAGGGCACGGGAATGTACTTAACTTTTTTATTTTCAATAGCAGACCTCTGATAGGTTCTCTGATCCAGGTCACAGCTAAAGGGTATGAGCAAGTGGCCATGACAAAGATGTTGTTTCCTAGTGCACATTCTACTTTAGCACAACAACCCTGCTCTATAATTTCCATAGCACAAATTATGCCAGCTGTTAGAACTGGAGTGGCACTTGCTGCTGCAGAGTCCTAATTCTTGGTCAAAGACTACTGGCATGGCTGTAACAAATAATACCTAAAACCAGTGATAACAATTCCATATTTTTTATCTATATTTGTTATTTATATACTATATATCTACTTGTTACCTATATTCAAAACCCTGCCTGTGGTGAAATTTACAAAGAATGTCCCCTTAGTGTCTGTGAATTGTAACTTTTTTATGGGTGTTCTTAAAATAAACTCTTTGCAGACTGAATTATGTAATGCAAGGAATCATCGGCAAGTGACAATACTAAAGAAAAATATAGAAACAGGGAAATCTCAATACACTGTAGTAATACCCACCAGCAAGTACTAAATTTTCATGTTGGTTTTCCAGATTATTGAACTATGATGAATTTCACATCTGGTGACCAAAGTCTTGAGAGAGATTTGCTGTCTTACAATTTCATCCTATCAAGTTAAACTAAAACCAGTCTCCTTCAGCAGTTCTTTCCCTCTCTATACTTAGAACTAAATGCCACATTAACAGTGACTCATTTCATTTCTCTGACCTACAAACTCACCAAATATACTATGATTCCAAGGCCCTAGTAAACAAACAGCTGCCAAAACAGTACTGGATAATACCAGTACATTTATACAACAACATATCCTCAGACCATCCTCTGCAGTTTTGATTGCGTCACTGTTCCAACATGCAACTAAGAAAAATATGAAATCAATGTAATATACCAGGGCAAAAGTGAGTGCTTCAGTGAATCCAGCAGCTGCCAAGTCCAGTCTCAGAAGTTCTGCGAGCTTATTGAGGGGGAGCTAAAATGAAACAAAACAGTTTTCAGCTTCCATCTAAAAGCATTTTGCTATTCTTTCCTGAGGTGATTCTGCCTGTTACATGATGGTGAATTCACTAGGGAGGGACTATGCTTGTGTGCTTAAAATTTCTGAAAGCATTAGCCAGCTGCCTTTAGGCTTGCCTGAGGAAATGAATCTCCCAATTAGAGATTTAATACGGGCTCCCTACTTAAACCCTGTCTTTTTTCAAGTACCAGCAACCACTGGTCTTAGACTTATTCAAATCAGTGGGGCATCTGTTTTGTATCCCATCCATGGTAAATACTTCTCAAGGCAAAGCATGTCAAAATATTTAATTCCTAGGTTCTGTTTTCCCCAAAGCCCTTCTGGCATGCAGCAGTCATTTACTGACAACAGAGCATTCATTTGAAGGGGCAATCTTACTTGATTAGCTATGGTGTACGTTTTCGGAATCACCATCTGAATGTTGTTATAACCATAAGCTATTGCTGCATCTTCTACGATATCACAGGCATGGATAATGTCTGCTCTGGTAGGAGGGATTTCAACCTCTATATGGTTCCCATTCCCTGTGACGTGTGACTTCAAACACATCCTAGTCAGCAGCTTTGCCAGGCTTGATGGAGTTTCACTGAAACAAAACAAGAGAGTTGTAATTTATGGATTTTGTACTGTATTGACTGGCTTTGTAAAATAATCAATGTTTCTTCTGCATTGCCTCATATCCTGAAGAATCTGCAAGTGCTTTATGGACTGTACACACACTTAACATTCAAACAGAACCAGCTCAGATTCTCACTTATGAGATGGTCATTTTACTTTAGTTCGTGACAGTTGTGTGAAGCCATAAAAAATCATTCACCTTCCCTGAAAGCAGGGGAAGAATTAATCTAAGTTAAGATGTAAGAGTCAATCTAATTACCCAAGATAACCCCTGAATTTTTGATAAATTAAAAAAATCACATAGTCTAAACATTTTTAAAACAATGCAATAATCAATGTCTTCTAGTACCTTTGTCATGGTTAATAAAAACTATTTTCATTTGCAGTAACACACCTGATTCCTACTTTCTTGTTAATGTATTCAGGTTTCACCTTCTCTGTTCGGTAAGTCAGCTCCTAAGAAGAAACACAAAGATTTTAAGCATACACAGTGCCTGCCATTTCTACCTAGAGGATTCAATCTTAGTAATCTAGCTTCTAATTGCTATACTAAAATGACACCCACAGAAGTCAAATGTGGAATATTAGGCTAAATTTAGCATTCTGAAGTTAACAGGATTGTTGAAAATATACTCTAGTATGTGACACAAAAGCTGTTCTTGGTTAAGCTGGAAGGGTGAATGCAGCATGAAATCCCTGTTATTGAAACTTCCGATAATTTCTGCTATATGCAAGCAACAGTCACTGAAAGTTTCTGGTCACCAGTTTATCCTAAGTCAAAGCCCTAAAGCACAGAATGGTCATGCATGAGATCTCATGGTCTTGTACAGATCAAATGACTTTGAGGAGGAAAAGGAAAGAAAACTTTCTATTTCTTTATTGGCACACAAATACCTACCAGTATTTTACTTAGCAAGTGTGCAACGTATTTAAGGAAGTTATTTTGTATTTATGTATTTCATGTGTTTCTAAACTTCTTGATATACAAATCCTTAAATACCATAGCCTCTGAAACTTTGGGGATTTTTTTCTCTATTTTATCTAGGGAAGCTGCTTTGGTTACTGGAGAGATTTCTATTTTGTTGGATTTCTTTTCAGGATTCTACATCTTTCCTCTGGTGATTAAAACTGACATTGTGAAAAGAAAAAGCTAAAATGACACTAGAAAACCTCTCAGCAAAAATAAGTTTACTTCCCTCTAAACAATCTGTACTTGCTTGATATATCTGATTTTATGAACTCAACCAGAATTGCTTTCCTTATACTTATTAAGAGAATAAAAATGTAAAACTCTATTACTGCAAAGAGGTCTGTCTGGGGCTCTGAACTGCAATTGAAGTCAACATTCTGCCTTATAGACCTTTACATAGTTGGTGTCTGTAAAGTGAAAGACTGACAAAATGCAGTGTTACAAGGTTATTTTAACTGAAGGGCATTAAAGCTTCCAGATCTGATAAGTACATTATGCTGAGGCTGATGTCAGTTGTCCATAGGCTTAAGGCTGAAGGACCTCTTCCTGCATTAATTTCTTCTGATTTGGAACACCTAGGTTTTAAAAGCTTTAGACACAGATTATGACCTTTGATTGCAATCTTTACTTGTTCTTGAAAAAGTTCCTATCACAGGCATTCTAAACCATAATAGTGTATTTTTAACCTCATCATAATTCAGTGGAGCTTCAGAATGAGTTTCGTAGACAAGGAGAAGCTGGAGCTGGAGTTATTTTTCATGGGGTTAAAGAAGGTTCTGACTCACTAATACAGAGACAGTGCCAAGCTGGGTTTTTACACTACACCCCAGAACCAGCACATGCTGCCACTGCAGAAAAAGAAAACAATACCAGACTTTGTGTACATAAAGCCCTTTCCCCAAGGACACAGAGATATCCTAATGCTGTGCTTACCGGATAGATGTGGGTCTTCCCATTGGGATAAACCACTTCTACTGCTTCAACACTGAGAGAGACAGAAAAATATAAGTAAAAATCTTTTTAACACATGGCCCAAATGTCATGTCTCTCTGCCTGGAGATTTATACTCACGTGAATGGCTTCTCACAATATTCACTGAACATTGTGACTATAATATCAAGAACAATTTTTGCCTACAAAACAAACATAAAAATCACATTGAAATCTGTCATCTACTGTGTTAAAGTAGACAAAATATCTTAACCAAGAAACAGGGAAAATATCTCATCTTACACCCTCTTCATTCTATTCTATTTAATAATCACTAATTTCCTAGCAGTGTAGAACACTAGATTGAATTTTAAAAAACATTTTCCTTCTGATGCAGATATTTGTGCAAAAACTTGAAAATCTTTGGTTTTCAAGGTTCTGAAGGATTTGTGTATCTTTTCTAAACTCTGTTCTTTAGAAACACAGAGTTTTTATTACCATTTGGAGCTGGGTCTTCCTAACCCTCTGTCTAATTAGTCATTTTACTGAAGTTCAAGTGAGAATGGAGAGGCTGAAGGACTGTGCATTGCTTAGCAACATAATTATCAAATAACCTTGTCTGTGAATTTTTTTTGTTTTATTGTTAATATTTTAAGAGATTAGTATAATGGAACATAATAATGAGATTCAGATGAACTTCTCAATCTACAAAGGTTTTTTTTTTTTGATGCCTAACAGTGTAATTTCCTTCATGTAAACAGAACAACACTATATTTACTTTTACTATCAAGACAAGCAGTAGCAAGAAACAGTTATTTATTAGTTTGCTTAAAAGCCACTTCCCGACATGCAAATTTATTTGTGTTGTTAACATGTCATTGTGGAGTAGGGTAAGTTAAAAGCAGTTTTGCTCTTAAGCATCAAGTTACACACTTTTGGGAAACTATCAATGAATGCACAACCTATATTCAAGAACAGGCAATTATAACTCCTAGGCTTTCATGCTTCAGCTCTGAGTTACGGAATTTGCATATGGAAAGACTTGAATTTAGCAACTATTTGCAAAGCATCCCTGCTTGAAAAAGATAACTAAGTAGAAAAATTGTTGTCTTTCTTCCCTCAGCCCAAATTTTCAGTAGGAGACAAAATGAATCTTTACAAAGAGTATTCTGCCAAAACAGGCAGTCTTAGTAAATTTTATTCTTTTCAAAGCCTTGCAGATTTAGAAAAAGTGCTCAACAAGAACAAACAGTCTCTAATTTACTTGAGTAATTTTCTCATACAAGCTGAACACTTAGTGTCAACACAAAGATACAGTAAAATCAAAATTCAGTGAAAACACAATGCTATCTATAGAGCAAGCCTGAAACTATGTCAAGGGAATTCCACAGTCCTACAGCTTTTGTATTGGAAGGTTGGCTCCACACAGTAAATGCCTTATTGTTGTAGGTCTTTGTATTGGAGCTCTATTAATCCAAAAGGAAAACAATTATATTAATGCATATCAAAAGCAGGAAAGATTTACCTTTGTAATATCTGTGCCTGTACATTCAATAAACACATTTCTGGTATTTAGGCTTATTTTTGTATGATCTCCTAAAACATGTGAAAACAAAAGCATGTTAAGAAATATTAGTTCTATTGCAGTAACACTGATACTCATTTTGTGTTAGAAAGATTATTGTCATCTTCCACAGCTTAAAAAAAACACTATCTACTGCACCAACACTCACAGCTGGCAGAATAGCAGTTCTTTTAATTTTTTAATTTATGAGTCAAATAAAACAAAAAAGACAGACCACACACTCTGACTGGGTTATGCTTTACAGTGCAAGACACAGGAATCTACAGGTATCCTGGCACTCAGCTGGAAAGCCAACTAACAGAACAGTGGCCATCTGCTGTTTAGGAAAGGGCTCTGCACTGCCACAGCATCCCATCTTCCCTGCGTTTAGTCTCACATTTGCATCGGATGTGTGACGTGTCATTTCCTTCAGCAGGAATAAATGAAATGATTTTTAAAAAGTGATTTAGACTAATGACTATGACCAGTCATTCTGTGATGTCCTGACACTGTCTGCTCATATACTACAGGTTGCTCTAGAGTAGTGATTTAGGTCCTAGTATGGGTCCCTTCTAGGCATGAGTTTGCTCTGTCTAACTCGCTAACTGCGAGTTATGATGTGTGCATTGAAGCACATCCCTGTTGCACTCAAAACTTTTCTTGTCTGGAAGAAGCACCTGAAGTGTCTCTTTTGCAAACTGGTTGCAAAGTCCCCCAGCAGTTGGTTCCCTACAAAAGTGGGGTTTGTTAGTAAGCCACAAGCAATCTGGAGCATCTGTAGAGATCTCATTCTGCCTGTTAGGTACAGATGGGCAGTGCACACCTGGAGTGAATTCCATTGCTGGGAATCATGCAGGAATGGGCACACACAGTCCTAGAACTGTGTGGGATCATGCCAAATCCAGCCTCTTTGTCCTTCCTGCCTTTCCTTGCACCATTCATTAATGAACATGCACCCCACCAGAGGCAAAAAGAAGCATTTGGATATACATGGGAATTCCTTTTGCTTCCTTTGTTTGACCCTGACTTAGCTTCTCTGTTTTAGTTTCCTATCTGAGAAATGAGGTCACAGCTACACTGGAAGTTAGGTGCACCAGAGATCTCAGGACTGA
The DNA here is from genome assembly GCA_008033365.1 of Pseudorectes ferrugineus. Taxonomy (NCBI): domain Eukaryota; kingdom Metazoa; phylum Chordata; class Aves; order Passeriformes; genus Pseudorectes; species Pseudorectes ferrugineus. The sequence continues at coordinate 49,469 of QWTY01006725.1, forward strand.
GAGATCTTGTACTCCCTTACAGCTGTGCTGTGTCTCTTTGCAGATGGAATGTATTCAGCACCTCTGGACTCACTTCAAAGCAAATACAACCCTTCACTTCAGTGCTTGTAGGTAATCCAAACAACCAATACAGATGTTTACATTGCGTTATCTGTTTAAAAAGCACCTCTAACCTGGAAGCCTCTCTTAGATACTGTTCTCTAAAGCAGATGCAGGTGTTAAATTTAGCTGAACCTTTTCAATTGATAAAATATAAACAATATGCTGTGCTTACACATGGAAGACACCCAAGTTGGAATGAGCCTAACAAAGAAGGATCAGGCACAGTGGTTGATACCACCTTCAATTCAGAACAGTTTTTGTTACCAGTCCCTGCCAGAGAGTTTGAGATGCCTTTTAAGCAGATTTGGGTTAGCTGGATAAAGGTCTATTAGGAACTATACATCCAAAGAGATTATCACTGCAGATTTTTTGGTCAGTGTAGGGAAATTTACTGATTCCTGACCTATATTTCAGTATATAGGTATAACAAAATATCTTTGTTAAAGGAGTAATTCTTATCATACCATCAAATGGCTTCAATAAATGTGGTTCTCAAAAATCACCTATAGTTTCTTTTACATTCAGAGGAAACCCATATTTAGAAACAATGCAAAAAAAGTCCACACCAATTTATTCTTTTTAAGCCATTAAAGTCTCCTGAAATCACTTGTGTGATAGCAATAGGATCTATAAAAACTAGTTCACATTGCTGGTAAGTTCCCTGCTGTGACCTCATAAAATGGAGTACAAGTTGCAGTTACCAGTAACAGTTATCAGTTTACAAAATAACTTCTTGCAGGCTTCTTTTAGCTAAACAAAATGCCTTCCTAACAGAAGTTGCTGTCACAAGGTACTTTGCTGAGTTGCAGAAGGGTATGAGAAGCTAAATGCAGAGGTTTGCAGTAGGACTTTTACATCCTTCTGATGAGGATGAGAAAAAGGAACACTAGCTGCCTAGGGAGGGAGCAAAAAATTTGACTACCTTTAAACTGAAAGAAGGAAAGAAGGCTATATGAAATGGTAAGTGAATCAATTAAGAAAACATAATAATCCCTATTACACATCAGTGTTTCTGTCAGACACTAATTCACACACAAAACAGAAGTAACAGTCACAACTTAATCTTACCATTTATGATTGGTGGCATGGACAGAACAACCCCATTGCTGTCATAAATGACAGGATAACGTGGCTTGTTTTCAATCAGGTGCAAATAGTGCCGAAGGTGGCTGTCAGTCTGCAGAAACAAAGCACAGCCCGAATTGCACTTCAGCTCACAGGTGAATTTCCACAGAGCCACAATCCTTTGCCGAGTGATTAAGGGGAATTTTGAAGGTGGGAAGGATTGGGTTAGAATTAGGTACTTTACTAGCAAAGGGTGTTTGCTCCCAGCAGCAGGAAAAGTTAGAAATGAGAGAACTGGATTTTTCGTTTTCTTCAGAAGTACTGAAGATTATTTAAGGATTCTCTCAAACATGCATAGGCCATGCAGCCCAAATGATACCCTTGTTCACCACAGCAGACAAACATTGCCAATATCCTTAGTCTACAGGAACTCTTCTCAAAAGCGATAAAAATTAGCACTACAATACTTTTAGTTATAAATTGCTGGATACTGACACATTTATACCTAAATTTGATTCGAATTTTACATTTGTTCTAATGACATAGGTATGTCCTGTACCAAAAACTTCATTTCCTTTTAGTCTCTCTTGTTTCTGAGCTCTCTTACTCTTTAGTCAGAGATACTTGAGGATTTGTCTCTATGGCCAGTATGTGTGTTCCAGCAGAGCTGAATATTGTAATGACAGTGATAAATAGTATCATTTTCAAATGCTGACACTGGAACTGGCCCACGCAGAGATTGTCAAATCAGACTTGATAGAATCTTTTCCTAGCATTTGCCTGGTTTCATCAGGATGCTGGGCCAGGAGCAGTGCCAGACTTAACTGGATAAATCAGAAGCTTACTACCAAACCCACCATTCTAAGAGTTGCTCTTAGCCCCAAAATACCACAATGTATCTTCCGCAGACAATAAAAATAAAATATTACCATGCATTTCTCATGATAAGCAAAATACGGAATGTTCACTGGCTATGAAGCTACAGAAGATAACTGTTTTATTTGTAAGAACAACTTTTAATAACAAGGATATGAGAGATATTTAGCCTTGGAAATTTATCTTCCTGCATTTTGCGCAACAAGTCCGAAAAATCTCACTTACCCTATACAGATCCATAATTTGTGAGGCTGTGTACTCCTTGGATTGATTCAAGGGCTTAAATTTAATTTCAGAAGGTGCTTTGGCTGTAAAAGTAAATGGACCTGAGACGGTGTCCAAGTCATGGGTACCTATTGCTACCAATGCTCTTTTCCTAGAAAGAAAGAAGGCAAAAAAATGTTTTTACTAGTAACACTTGGAGTTTCTTAGAGTATGATGCTCTATACTTCTATGCATTCACGGAGCTTACGGAAAAAGTAGAAGGATAATTTTGAGAAGCCTAAAAATTATTTCACTAGTAACATTTTAATAAATATTATTATGAATTACAACACAACTAGTCAAGACAAATCCAATGGGAATGTTGCTAAACACTTCCGTCTCAGCTGTTGCACGATCTATTACAGCTATTTATGTTGAACAATATTGGCAGCCGACAGGAACAGGCAAAGAAATGAGAAGGATCAAGAGAGCTGCTATAGAAGATTTTCCTTGCCATAACCAAAACACCTCTCTGCAACGGGAATGTGCAGTCTTAACACGTGATAAAATCATGCACACAGACACTATGCACTACTTTAAATTTGAGCACTAACCTGCAAATATTTTGGTGTAGTTTCTCTTGGAGGTCAATGAAACTGTCATAACGGTCCTTGGTAAAAGTTATATTTCGGAGGACAGCAGCTACAGCGTGAGGCCGGATCTGGGCAGTCTGCAATTTACAACAGCAGCATGCACATTTCAAGTGAGCATCTGAAACTTTGATTTGATATGCATCTGAAACTTTGATTTGCTCTGCTAATAGGTTCACACAAAACAGTTTGTCTGTTGTTCCTCCCCCTCCACTTTCCTAAGAATAGATCACAACGAGTAGAGATATTTAAATTTCTTTAGCTCTTCCTCTCCGTATAAGATTTCCAGTCTCACTGCTCTTACAAAATTGTACTGATATGGATCTTGCTGCTTCAGCAACTCTCAATACATTTACAAAGGTGCAGTAAACACTTTTACCTGTTCAGTGATAATCAGCCTCTGACCTTCACCCTCAGCTGGTATTATCTTTTCATACCTAGGGAGATTTATCCTAAAACAAAAACAAAAGTAAGTCTGTAGCTGAAATGCAGGAAACTCTGGAAGTGTAGCAGCACTTATATGTAGAAAACTTTCTCAGTAATGTTTCTTGGCATGTAACTAGCTAACTGTGCAAAACTTGTTTTTTATGGGATGGTAAACAGATTACTGAACTAGAAAGGAAGAACTCAACAAGACAAAGTCATTGCAGAAAAGTGAAATAAATTATTTGGGTCGGTATTTATTACAAAGGATCACCAGAAAGTTTCTCTGCAGAAGCTCTTTACAGAGGATGTCTCAAATGGAACAGCAATTGAAAACTTTTTAGAACAGATCCAAAACCCAGTAACATTCTAGTCTAGTCTTTTAAAGTTATGCAATAGATCCTCTGCAGAAGAACATCTGATAAATCTGATCTACACATGAAATCATACTCAAAATCCAAGCAAGTAGGAAGTTCTGTTTACTGACCAGAAAGGGACCCATATATCAACAAATAACAAACGAGACAGAAATCTCACAACTCTGCCTTACCTTTCCTTAAAGACCTGCAGTCCTCGGACCAATCCTTCCAGGCAAAGCAGATCATAACGGTTGGCAGGAACATCAATTTTATAGAGAACGACATCAGATGCACCCTTTGCCTTTTCTTCACCCTTTTCTTTACTTATAATGTCCTTCTCAGATGTCTGAAATTAAGCAAAAATATGGTTTGAACATGATATATCTTAACACTGACATGAGTATGACAGTGATATGACAGGAGAAACTGTTTTAATTAGAAGCTTAACAGTGTAATTTGCACTTCTACAGCAAATGCACACACCAAATACGAGAAATTACATAAAAAATTCAGAAACTGTAAAGCAGTGTACCAAAAGAAAAATTCAGTATTAAAATTTTAAGAAAAAAGATTATAGAAGCAAGAACCTGCAGGCTGTCAGATCCCAGCAAAGATCTGAGACCTTATTTGTGGCAATAGATCGGCAAATGACACGTCATAATCAAGTTTATTCTGAAATAAAGCATAACATATGTTCAGATGTCTTTTGATAAACGTCATTAAAAGGCCAATAAATTAAAATTCAAAGGCAAAACCAAGACAGGTCTACTTGAACAAGATTTGCATGGATAGAGTTATCAGGGCTAGCAAATCTCCACAAGTACAGAATCTAAATCAAAACGTTAAATATAAATTAGTTACAACTCAGGTAACAATGTCCAGGACAAATACATTTTTTGTGGATATTGCACAGACGACTGCATATCAAACAAAACCAAACAGATCTTATAAAATATGATCAGTACATGCTCTGTGGCCATATTTATGCTGCTAAATAAAATGGGGCCTGAGACTGAAGATCAAGTGGCACAGAGTGCTGGCCTCCAGAAAGTACAGCAATACGCCATCTTGGAGTCTCTTGCTTCCATGGCAGTAATTTTTGTATGTCTGAGGGTTTTTTCCCAGATTCAAAATACCTGTGTTAGTACAGTCCATTACAACACTGTACCAGGGGATATGCTGGAAATAATGCTATACAAACTCTTACCAAATATAAATGCTGTCAATACGCTTACACCTACTCAAAAAGCAACAAATAAAAAAGTTACTTACAATTTCATCAAGCTCCAAACCAAACTCAAAGCAAAGCTCATCAAATTCTTCATCCGCTGTGAAGGAAGAAGGTGAATTTTGGTTAACAAGCAGACCTCAGACCTAATTTTTTTTGGGGTGTGTTTGAAATGTTTTCAAACAAGGTAACATATGCTGTTTTGAAGAAAAAAAAGGTAAAAGTAATTTTAAAAATTTTCCTTATATTTTCATCTGAGTAGCAGATTCTTTAGTACGTATTCGATTTATTGACATCAAATTCTTACAGTCACAAGGGAGGGCTTCTGAGCCTTGGGGCTCAGCTCATCAGCCAAGTTTGTCAGAGCAACTCTGGCCTGAACAGATAATGAACAGGAGGGAATAACTGGGCAGCTTCTGCCAACTGCTCCTATTCTAATCAATCAGGTTGTTCTACAGAGATTGCATCAACTGCGGTGTAACATGTGAGTAACACAGCCCTGATCTGGCAATGGAGATTTGCACCAGGATGTGCGAAGAGCCGCAGCTCCTGCCTGGTCTAAACCACTGCAGGTCCTTCAGTGCTCCTTCAGCCGAACAGTTCTTAATTCTGCTTCCTGAGCCAGGAAGGAAGGAAGGACTGAATAAACCCACGCTATTCACTGCTCGCTTTGCCTGCTCCCACCTCTTCTCTCTCCTTCTTGATTTAACCAGATCCTAAAACAGACAGTGAAACTCCAACCAGAAACCGCGACGTGCAGACGCGTGGCTGCGATTTCCCGAGAGATTTGGGCTCAAGCAGCGCGTGTCGGGGCAATGGGCTGAAGGGGCCAGGGATAACACGTGGCTGTGCCTGGCGTGCCATGGGCTGGCGAGGAGCAGGCGGCAGGGGAGCCACCGGCGGTCTCAGGCCTGGGCTTCCCCGAGCGTCCCAGTGCAGCCCCGGGACACGGGACACGGGACACGCGGGGCGCGGAGGGCGCGGCCGGCGGGACCGTGCTCGCTCAAGTCTTTGCCCCGGCCGGGGCGGGCAGCAGCGGAGGCGCCGCGGCGATGGCCGCGCGGCGGCCGCGGTGCGGGGCCAGCGCGTCCCGCAGCACGGCGGGGATGGCGTGCACTCACTGTAGGTCCTGCCCAGCGCCTGGAACAGCAGGTCCCGCTTCACGCTGACGGTCGGCATGGCGGCCCGGCCCGCACCGCGCCTGCGCCGCGCGCCCGCCAGGCCCCCCGCGCTCCCGCCGCGCTGCCCGCGGGCCGCT
>QWTY01006726.1:1382-11712 GCA_008033365.1 Pseudorectes ferrugineus
AGAGCATCAGAGAATCACAAAAAGGTTCCTGGGAACAGATGTCCACAGTTCATTTAATTCAATTTGTAACTCTTTTTAGATGGACATCATTAGAGATACATGATCCATACTTGAATTGTTCAACACTTTTCAGTACTTTACAATCCTACTAATAAGAAGCTAATTTAAAGAGTCACGGTAATGGATAGAAAATTCATCTTACCATGATTTCTTTCCTAGGTGAGACCTGATTTGATAGTACTCCATTTGAAAGATTTTTGCTTATTGTGAAACTCCAAGAGTTGTCATTAGACAATTTGCCTTAAATGTCTTTCAATTCCCAGGAAAAGTATGTAGTAAAGAGCTCTATAGAAGGGAAGCAACAATGGCAACAAAGCTAATATTCACTACTAAAGTTTCTTTCTATTTAGAGCAGAAAAACAAAACATGAAGACAAAATGTCACATAAAGAAAGATATCTGATGGCTGCTCATAATATTTAGTGTCTATGAAGTACGACTAATATATTTCCTGGCTGCTTTATCTTAGCAGCTGAAAGGTGACTACAATAAGATTTGATTAACAAGATAGCTTTGGAATAACATGTAATTCAGTCTCAAATGCTGGCTAGGAAACTATATGCATTCTTAAACACTACAATTTTTTCTTTGTCTTTCTGTCAGTCCACAAGGGAATTGTATATTTCAAACATAAAGATCAGCATTGCTGAAATATACCAACCACAGAGAATAGAGTGAGGTGTAGCCAAGACAGAGACCCATGACACATATAAATTAATTATGCAGGGTCTAATTGATATTAGATTGCCTTGAAAATAAATAGAAGTTTACAGAAGCACTAAACAAGTACTTTACCAAACAAATAACAGTGCTGGAGTATTGGTGTTATGAGATTGCTGGCAATAAGCATTATGACTTTGTGAAGTCATAGCCAGACAAAGTGAGCAATATGGGTACCAAAGGAGTAAAGAAAAGATGGACATCCATTTCCTGTATTTAGTAGACATCCAAGTAAAAAAAACTGTCCAAAATCAAAAGAATGAAGCACAAGACAATACAAATAGGCAATGCACCCTACCACATTTCCTATCAAAACTGAATAATATGGTAAAGAGTGTCAGGAGGAAAGGAGATCTCCCTCTTCAGTTCCAACTTCTCCAGCTCTTAGGCTTGAGCATTTTAGCTTCAGTGGCTAATAACTACCGAGAATGACAGTCACCAGTTCTAAATATATAACATCAACTCCATAATGTATACTCACAGTTAAGATTTAGAGGCTAACTCTTCTGTACACACAGTGTTAAAGATCAATTTTTGCAAGAATTGACCATTCAAAGTGCTTTGCTAACAAAGGATTTGTGTGAAGTTCAGTTTTAAAGAGGCTTGATTTGTCAGTATTCTAAACACTCCCACTAGAGTTATCTCTAATTTCATAATTGCTGTTAAGTATATACATATATTCAATTACAACAGAGGAGTTAACAGATGAAAGGATAGACTGTTAGAAGAACCCCACTGAAACAAGAGGGGCTTTTTATTAGTTTTTTAGCTGAGATGCAGGTGAGAGGGCTTCATCTTAATTTTTAGAGATTCATGGAGAATAAGACATGCGAAATCATGTGTTTTCACAATCTTACTAGAATTCCTGCAGTCACCATGAAAATTAAATCACAATGTCTGCTCAGTTTAAAAGGGCAAAATGACACTTACCATCATGCTCAGATGTACCGTAATAAGTACTCCATTATTTCAGGCTTTAATCACCAGAGTATTTATTAATGTTGAATTTTTGCAAAGTGGAATGCTGACAATATGCCACTGAAGTGAGATAAGGAGATGGCGACAATCAAATTTCTAAGATTTAGAAGAAATTTGTTCCTATATTAATCTTCTCTAATTTAAACAATTTCTTTTTCTAATCTGCTAAGCATTTATGAGCTTTAAAAGTTTTGGATGCAAGTAACTATGTATAATAAAAATGCAGAATATATATTATTCCAAAATACAGAATAATATATATGTATAATTAAATATATGTATAATGAATGGATGGAAGACTAGTACATGAGAAATAATGTTTAAAGGACCATAAATCATTAAGGTTAGAAATGACCTTCTAGATCATTGAGTGCAACTGTTAGCCCAGCACTGCTGTGTTACCTCTAAGACATATCCCCAAGTACCTCATCCACATGTCTGTTGAACACTTCCAGAGATGGTGATTCCACCACTTCCCTGGGCAGGCTATTGCAATACCTGAAACATCTTGGCTCTTCACTGAAGTATTATTTTATAATTTAGAAAGAAACATATAAAGAAAATTACACATACAATATTGCGAGAGTGTATTGTGGGCTAACTTCAGTCAGCAGCTTAGGCTGGCACAGCCACTTGCTCACAAACACTGTAATAAGACAAATACCATAATTCTGAGTCCTTCCCTTCTTCCATCTCTCCCCCAGCTTTTATTGCCATGTACAGTACGTCAGGTATGGAATATTCCTTTGGTCAGTTGGGATCAGCTGTACCAGCTGTGTTCTCTCTCAACTTCTTTTTCACTTTTAGTCTTCTTGCTCATGGGACAGCAAGAGAAACAGAGCAGGCCTTGATGCTGTGTAAGCACTGTCCAGCAATAGCTAAAACATTGGTGTATGACTGTGACTATTTTGGTCACCAATCCAAAACATAACACCATATGTGCTGCAATGAAGAAAATTCCATCCTGGTCACAACTAGTACAAGGTGGTGAGTAGGTGAGTGCAGAACTGTTAGTCATTAAATCCTGCAATACTAGAACAAAAAAGGCATTTTTTATGGTAATTTGGGATCAGTTAAAGAATGAAAGATAGAAATTCTTTGTAAGCAAATGGAAACTTCTGTAATTTGTTAGTGCAGAAGGTTGTGGACAGAAATGGTATCAGTAGGTTTTAAAGGCTGGTTAAATTATGGGAGATAGGTCTATAAATAGATGTCAAAAAGAACAACGAAAAATATATTCTCTAACATCTCCATGGAAGGGAATAGCAAGTGAATTGAGTGTGCAAAGTAGCCAGAATAGGGTGATTCCCTACATGTCTGCATTTAAAAAATATTGCCTACATATCAAAAAAAAGTAATATTTTAAGCTTCCCAAACTTATTGTTTAATGCTTATTTTATTTTAATTGATTAATGAATCATGTTTCTTACTAGTCAATATCTTATCAAATAGTATACTAGTTTTTATATTTTAATTATAACATTTGTGTCATGACAAGTGAGAAGAATCAGTTATGATGTTTTGCACCCTTTTTGCATGTGTATATTTTCTTTTGCATACAGTCAATGTGCTTCTTGGCATTTTTTTTTAATTACCAGTCTAAGATAGCTAATAAGAAAAAAAATATAGTAATTTAGTCATCAAAATGTTTCTTTCTCAAGTTTTATATCATTGTGAACATTATCAATAGTTGATTTGAGAGCAAACATTCTAGCAAACAGATTTTTTAATTTCATATGCAAAGCTTTGAAAAACAGAAGATTTTTGTTTGAAATGATCCTATGAAACAGACAAAAAATTTTGTTTCAGATGCCTTATGTAATCATATCTTCAGCAAAGACCCTTGTATCTTAAGCAAACTCACACACACAAAAACCCCCAATCAACTAAAAAAAAATCCCCAAACAAAAAACAAGTATGTTTTCATAAACTAGACAGTGGTATGCTTTAAGATAGCATAGCTATATTTACATTCCCTCATTTATTTTAGGAAATTAATATGTTTCTCTTGGTCTTCATATTATCTTTTAACAATTAATGTAACTAATCATATAAGAATTGGCAGGACTGTCTTTGGCTGGAAAATTAATTACCTCTTCCAGCTTTTCACATATTAAAGGAATGTATTTCTATCTGAACTGTGAATAAAGGATGGAAGGTACCTGTTTGCCATTGTTCCCTTATATACAAATATGATGGCTCAAAAATTATTACCTGTGAGGGAAATAAATTGGTTGATATTTGTAATTAAACCAGTTCCTTTGTTCTGTCTGCTTAGAGCCTGGTAAGTATACTCTCAGGTCCTGGATTCCCCGAAGAGATAACTAGACAAATTCTTGACTGTCCCTGTTTGTCTTATTTTCTCCTTCTCCTTGGAAATTAAGTAAGCCATTTTCCCATTTTGTTCTGCCAAATACTTGAGTCAGTGAAAAACAAATGTCTTTTTTAAGCAGACAGCGAAAATAGTTCTCTCTTAATGGATTCTATAACTTAGCTGTAGATTAGACCAGAAACAGAATGAAAGAGCTCTTCATTTTGGTTTATTTGTTAACAAAGCTTTTACAAATAATGAAAGCTTTGGATCTCACACTTTAGTTTTTTTCACTACAAAATATGTGAGAAATTTAGGTTTGTCAATTAAATTGCAGCCTTCTCAGGAGATTAGTACTTTCAAAATATATTGTTTTCTCTCCTTATCCAGGCAATGAGATCTTTGTTTAAGAGAGGTTATTTTCCTCCTGTGTAGAGATACTCGTATTTCCAGTTACACAGTGACAAAATACATTGAACATCATTGAAACAGCAGGGAAATGTTAAGGGGAAAACAGTCAGAGTATGAATCTCCACTCATTTTGTGGGTTTTGAGGGGAATATCACAGAGGGCTTTAGAATCACTTGACCCTTTCTCTTTAGCACCAGTATGTACTCTTGTCTAACAAGCCATGGGCAAGGATTGCCTTTCCCTCATTCCTTACACAATTTAGCTCAAAAATGTGACTGTCCATTGCCAAGGTTTACTTAAAGGTTTGTAATGCTTCAAAAGTTCAGAAAAATATATTTCATAAAGCTCTTTTATGTAAAATAGTACCGTCAGCCACAGTGTGTTTTAGAATGAAACTCTGAAAATTACCTGATCTGTTATTTAAAATGGAAAAATGTTTTCATTTACTACGTAGAAGTGCTAGAAATTAAACAAAAATCTGTTCCCTCCAGTATTTACTCTAGAATAACCATTAACAATTTACTTAATGTAGCTGGATATATATGTTATCCTATCCTATTAGAGTGTCAGAACATTCTCAGGGGCATAGTAGCTGATCAATACCTGGTATTATTTGTGGAAGAAAATGTTTTTAAATTAAGGGAGAAGATTAGATTTGATGATCAGTATGCCACAGAAAAAAAGAAGCTATGGAAAATTTTTACTTTGTTCCTATCTGGCCAGATTATAAAACCAACGGGAAGATGTTTGCCATAAAGTGCACTACATTTTAACAATATTATAAAAAGCTATATGTTGTAAATGAAGTTTTACAGATGTTGGACTTTAGTAAACATAATTTCTAAATAGAAATACAATATATTTCATAGACAAGGACAAGAAAATGTAAGCATATTTGTTTTTTCAAATGTCAGAAACGTAAACCTTTCAAAATGTCATAAATAATGCTTTGGTTCTCATATGGTCATATTTGTATATGTAGCTATATTAATTGGCATTACGTATCGTATAACTTATGTCTGTTTCCCACTTTACCATGTCTTTTTTTTTACCTCATGCATCTTCATATTTTAAACAGAGAAATATGTCTTTTAGAATTTCAACAACAAGAAAAACAACAACAAAACCCATAAAAAATCCCCACCATCACAGAACCACCTTCAGATTCTTCCTTAGTTTTTTTTTTACTCAGATGTTGTGAAGTGGAAGTCTTTTGAAGTTTATCTTTCTTCTTTCTTACTTACAGATTTCCCTTTCTCTTCACTTGTTTCAAAGAGAAAGTGAAATAAACAAAGAAGACTATAGAGACTTGGGGAGTTGTCTGAAAATCCAGACACTTGAGTTTAAAGACTCAGAAAGGAATCTTACTTTTATAAATTGGTGTTTCTTTATAATTCTGTCAATGTTTATTTCCTTTTTTCCAATTTAAGGGAAAATACAATTAGTGCAGTTACTTCACTTTTTAAAATTCATTTGTTAAGGAAAGTAGTTAATGAGAGTGTAAAAGAATAAGCAGTTCTTTCCTTTCTTTTCTACTATGAAGTTTCAGAGATTTCTGCAACTCCTGAGTGCTGCAAGTATTGCATCTGATTTTGAAAGACATCTGAAAAGAAGGTTTATGTTATGGCATTGCAAATTCTAAGTCACGCTTAAGAATCTGTGCCTACATAAAAATGTTTGGATGTTGATTAAAGGGGGGACTTTAGTTAATATTATGGAAATTTGGGGAAAAAATCAGTCTTACCTGTATCCTTCAACCACATGGATAAATTTCATGGTCCATAACGGAGATATGAACAAATGGAAGAGAATCCAACAAGGATAATTAGGGGATTGGAGCATCTCTCAAATAAGGAGGTCTGAGATAGCTGGGACTGTTCAGCTTCAAGTACAGAAGGCTCAGGAGAGTACTTAGCAATGTTTATAAATGTCTGAAGAGAGTGTGCAAAGAAGACATACCCAGGCCCTTATCAGTGGTTTTAGTGACAGAAAACAAGACAATGGGCACAAACTGAAACATAGGAGATTCTCTCTGAACATCAGGAAACACTTTTTTACTGTGAGAGTGACCACTCACTGGCACAGATTGGTTGGAGGGCTTGTGACGTTTCCTCCTTGGAGGAGGAAAAACCAAAAGCAGTCTGTGTGACTGGCTCTTGATGGCCCTGCTTTAGCAAGGGGTTGGACAGGATCACTTCCATAGGTCCCTTCCATTGTCAGCCATTGTGTGATTCTGTGATTTCCAGTTTGGGCAATCCAGACAATATTATGGTTTAATCCCAGCCATTAACTCAGATCCACACAGCCACTCCTTCACTCCCCTCAGTGGGATGGGGAAGAGAATTGGGAGAGAAAAAGTGAGAAAACTCATGGATTGAGATAAAGACAGTTTAAAAAGTAAAGCAAAACCTGTGCACACAAGCAAACTAAACAAGGAATTCATAAGCATGACACCATATGGTATGGAATATCACTGGTATTGGCTGTCCTAGCTGTGCATCCCCAGCCTCGTCGCTGGGGCAGGATGAGAGGCAGAAAAGGTCTTGACACTTTGTAAGCACTGCTCAGAAATAACAAAAATATTTCTATGATATAAATTCTGTTTCCAGCACAAATCCGAAACACAGTCCAATGCAAGAGACTATGAAGATAATTGACTCTATCCAAGCTAAAAGCAGCATAAACAATTAGGCTTCTCTTCTCTTAGAAAATTCTTCGTTGTTAATATCAAAGATGCTACCCATGACACAAATTTCAGTTATTTACAGAACACAGTGTATTTATTGTACGCTATTATGATAAGGTTAGGTACGTTTCAGGGGTTTTATACATATATTTTATTGGCTAAATGTAAAAAGGACAATAATAAAAGAAATGATGAAAATATTAAAAGTTCTCTATGAGTGTAATTTTTTTCCTCACACTGAACAGTAGTTTACATCAGTAGTTCTACTGAAACCAAAAGCCGGAGAGGAACAGTGAAGAATTTCAGCCTAAAAGGAGTCATTAATGAGCACAGGCTTCACCCATTCCAACAACTGTTTTGACCAACAGTATAGGTCAAAACTTAACGCAAACCCTGTAAATTTTTAAGGCTAATGAGTTTTTATTTAATTTTCTATTTATCTGGTCTGGGATAAAAGAAACTGCTGTCTAGACACAGGAGTGTTTAGAAAACAAATACAGTAACAAGTAGCAGCTACCTGTAGTAAAGCAAAAGTCATGCTACAACTGCAGCAAAACATCATTTTTTCTCTGTTGATTTGCTTGGATTTAAAAGCTTGTCAAGGTCTACAAAACGATGCAAGAGAATTCTTCCTACTAGAAATAACAAGACAAACATATGATTCTTCTGACTTGGAGAAAGCATCAGATGAATTTATCAGATTGTGTCTTTGTTTCATAAAGCTACACAATTTCATCAAATAACATTTAGCTTAAAATGTCTTTTTCTTCGAAGTGAACAAAGCTGGGACATATCAAAGGTAAACAGCAAATGTAGAAGATACAATTGTTTTATGAGAATAAATTAAAGTACCAAGTAGGAAAGGGCCCCATTTTAAGCTCCTCAAGTGCTTAATCCAAATAAACAGAAGAGGCAAAATGAGGGAAAATAAGTATACTGATTCCTAGTGTTATCTGGAAATGAAGAATATAGTTTCACAAAACGTTTTCAGATTTCCATACCTCTAAGTATTCACATGGGAGGCAAGGGATCAGTGTAGGAGGAAGGGAGATCTGTATTTTTCTCAAATACATGAGAAACTGTTATGATTAAAAATTGGTCAGGTTTTGCTTCCAGTTTTTCCGCTGACCAGAAACTGCATCTTGGACTTAGAAAAAAATCCATGATTAAAATTCTGTTAACTGGTGATAAAACAAATCTTTTCAACAGTGAACTATGTTGTTGAAAATTCCCTATAGAATCTTGGTTTCTCATTGAAAGCAAAAGCAATTTGGTCTCGAGAATGTAAATTATAACCCGAAATTTTGTTGAGCTGACCCTAAATAACCCACCTAAAATAATGTAAGAAATATACCATGGAGTCAAGGAATAAGCCAATTTCTCCTGGCTCAGAGGTTGTTTTTTAGTTTGTACAGAACAGGATAAATTGCACTGAACTGCACTTCATAGTGTCACTGAAAAAATGACAGTAGCGGTTAAACCATTTCCTACCACAGTCACAGAGATTGCAACAGTGCAGATTTAATCTAAATTGTTTTATTTAAGTGCAGGCACATCCTTTGTCCCTTGCAACATCAAGAGTCACCAACTTAGTGGTGACTACAAAGAACTGAATTTTGTTTGATTTTAAGGAATCTTGGTTGAATATTCTAAAAATTTTCCAAATTGATATGGTCAAATGAGTAAGTTAGGAAAATATTTCTTTTTAAGTGTGCAATAAAAATGTAATGGAATTCTCACTGTTTACTGAAAACATATTTCTTCAAAATATGATGTCAACAAGGCAAAGGGGAGAGGAGGCAGAAAACCATAAACAGAATTTCCACCAAAAAATTTACTTCAGTCTGAATAATCTACACCCTGTACATAAACTAAAAAAAATCAGCCTGGAAATAAAAAGAGGATTATCTGGGTAATGGGCAGAATTAGAATTCCTAGAAAATATGCCAATTTGTTTTTCATTCCTCAGCATGCACTGTCATGAATTAGACCCCATGCAGTGACTAAAGGGAAAAAGTGACTAGGGTTACTAATTGCTGAAACAATAAATACACATACAGAAAAAAATTGTCTCTAATTAAATATTTTGATGCATATTAATGGTATTTCAAAGAACAATTCAGGGGAAAAAAAAAAAAGGAAAGAAACATCCAGCTGGCTGCCTGAAGGATTTCTATTTTGATAAATGACAAAAAAGAAAGGAAATGAATCTCATATCCAAGTCAACTGTTTCAATATTCCCAATTAATTTTTGACTACAGGAAAACATTAGACATTCTAGGATTTGAAAGCAAGAGGCATTCCACATCTTTATCAATCATATCTCTGATATTAGGAGGTTAGATTAGAGATTATTCTAATTAGAGATTATTTTCTATCGTAAACCGGGTCAGAAAAGTTTCATCTGATCACTTGTCATTTATTATACACAGTATTTTGAAATTGAACCATCTAGCACTTAACTAGAGACTGCTTGCAAAAAAACCCTACTTTGACAACTAACTTAAGCAGCAGCATTTTGGTCCCAATGTCAATTGACTGAGCTCAGTGACCTCAGCCCTGGCTTGTTATCTAATCCTAGGGCATGCTTGTGGTAGCAGTACCCATGTTATACACAGGCAGCTGCCTAGAAAACTTTGCCTGTGTATCAGAGGGCTTCCTTCTGGAAGAAACCTGCTCTTACATGGTATCCCTGTACACTGCACTGAAGGTAAGGGTGCCACTGGATGATACCAGAAGAAAGCTTGTACAGATTCATCTTGTCTTTCCTCAAAGATCATATGATACCTGTAGTTCAGCATGGGCTTGGGGCCAAACTACAGAAAACATACAGGAAACCACAATAGAAAAGTAATGCTTGAATTTTCTTATCAACCTTTATGTAAAACACATTTACCTTTTATATTTTCAAGATCTTACTTATTTTACCTGTGAGTTATTTGTATTATTATTTCCTATTTTTCTCTGTGTTAATTCTCTCTTGTTACTGTGTATTGTTTCTCACTAGCTACATTTAGTCCTTTCCCACAAAAACTGCCATGAAATAGCCCTTACTGCCATTCCATCCCCTATACCATCCTCTGGTAATCAGTCTTTGTTTCTCTTTTAATTTCTTTGGGTTTGGGGTTTTTTTTTTAGTTTGTTTATTTGTTTGTGGGTTTTTTT
>QWTY01006727.1:0-12221 GCA_008033365.1 Pseudorectes ferrugineus
TTCTATTTTTCTGTATGCCAATAGCTACTTCTAAAACAATAACCAGGATCTGGACAAGGTCTGAGTGTCCCCTGAATAGTACAAGCCATTGATCCCAACTGGGAGAAGTTCAGCCTGTGGATTACAACATTTATCCTTCTGGCAGGAATGAATATAGAATTATGCAGAAACAGATGTGTCTCAGCAAAATGGTGACACCAGGGACTTCTGGGTTCCCAAAAAACTTCTGTAAAAATACATGGAAGAGCTCTTTTGCCTAGAAATTTTGATGCTCAAGTGTGTGACATGCCTCCAGAAATACGTGCATCAGGTATATGTAGCTGCAGTGCCAGAATGGTAAAATGACTGTAGGTCAATACAAATGTTTGAGGTGATGTTGCACGACAGGACCAAGAAATTCAATGTTTGAGAAAAATGTTTCATGTGAAGTAGCAGACTCAGGGCATCTGGTAAGTAACCAAGGAACTGTCCCCAGACCTCTGAAAGAGAAGAAGGATAGAGGCAATTGTAATTAGAAGATATAAGCTAACGACTAAGCCGTGCGCTAATGGCCCATTAATGAATCCCTTCTGAGCTCCCTGAAAGCTGGTTTCAGGTTCCTGTACTTGGAACCAACTTGATGTAGTTGGAAGTCTGGGTCCTGACTCCTCCAAAATTAAACTGCTTAAACGTCCAGCTTTAATAGAACGTCTTTGAAAACAGCTGGGTTCCCAAGGACGTTCCAACACGCTGTTAATCATGGATGTTTCAGGGCCAGCATTCAGGTCCAAATTAGACGTGTTCTTGGTTGCCAAGATGAAAGGCAGAATAGCTGTATGTACACAGTACAAAGACAGTATACTTGTCTAGAAAATGTCATTCCTGTATCTAAATAAAGTCTTGCAATGCCAGTCTGAGAAAGGAAAGAATAAATAGCTTCTTAGGCACAGATACGTGATTTACTGAGAATCAAGCCATGCTTCAGTCCTGCACAGTGATAACTCTTTCCCCTCTATCCTGCAAAAAATGAATTCCTTTCAATCTCTGATAGTCTGAATCTGATCATAATAAAGTCCCTATATATGAACTCCATTTGTACCTGTATTTGCCAAGCATTTCAAAGAGAACAGGAATAAGTTATTGAGCAGAATATAACAAAAGATTTGACACGCCATGAATTGGACTCCTTTCTCCCTGACTTTCTGTAAAGGAAAAGAAGAGTGGGCTAAGAAAGCATATAAATGAGGAGCCAACAAATCTTATTTACTGACAGTCCTTAACATGCAATTTCATAAACCAGGGCATCTTGACTTTCCTGTGTCAGGAACACTCTATGCCTCTGCCCTTCCCTTTGTGGGTGCCCTCTACATCACTGCAGTACAAAGAAGACAAAGCAATTGTGCTTCTCTTACTCTTTAAAGAATGGTGGCATAAAAAGAACAAATCAAAACAACACCACTGCGCACACACATTTGATATTGAAAAACAAAACAGAAAAGCCTCCGTGACTGGGTAGAAGAAGTGACAAAGTTGCTATTTCACAGCTTCAACAAAATGCTAGAAAAGTGTGCAAAAATAGCTCCAGTTCAAGAAAGAAATTCCTGTTAATAGGTTAGAGCCACCTTTTCCACTAAGGGGATTCGCAAGTGTGAAATATATTTTTCAGAAAATCTAGACACCTTTGATAACACTTATATGTGAGAAATGTGTGGCATTAAGCCAGAAATAGAAAATATAAATTTTGCTGTCCAGATAACTATGCCAGAAGTAAATCTTCCAACTTTTGCTTGAAATGACATGCAAAACGTACTTATGAGAACTACACAGAAGATACTTCACTGCTTGATTAAAGTGATAAAAGATTACTCAGAACGTAATCTGTGAATAAGTTGGTGAGTGACCCCAAGGTGTGACTCCCTTAGATCATGGAACGGAGTCCCTGGTGAGAAGGTCAACAGGACCTGTCAGTGTTTGCTTGCAGCCCAGAAAGTCAACCATATCCTGGGCTGCACCAAAAGGGGGGTGGCCAGCAGGTCAAGGGAGGGGATTCTGCCCCTCTACTCCACTCTTGTGGGACCCCACCTGGAGTGCTGCATCCAGCTCTGGGGTTCCCAACATAAAGGTGGTGAGATACTGGCACGGGTTGCCCAGAGAACTTGGGGATGCCCCATCCCTGGAAGTGTTCAAGGCCAAGATTGGATGGGGTTTTGAGTAACCCGGTCTAGTGGAAGGTGTCTCTGTCCATGGCAGGGAAGTTAGAACTAGATGATCCATAAGGTCCCTCCCAACACAAACCTCTATGACTCTATGAATGTCAGCACAAAGGCCAGAACACATGACCAAGATGTTATAAGATAGGAAGGAAAAGATGCTGACGTTCAGACACAGGTATGAGTTGCTTGTATTTGGCAGCCACAGCTGTTGGCAATGGACAGAGCAGCTAATCTGACATGTTTCCCTGCCAGGAGAGGATTGCTTCCCTTATGTAGAGCTTTGCTTCCATCTAGTTTTAACTTTCTTAATTAGCAAGGCTCTCCCTACTTCTATTGAAAGAGAATGCTTCATAGACTAAAACTGAGCTCACTGCTTTTTTTTTTTTCATTTTTGCAAATTTATCCCATTTTTAATATTTACTGCTTCATTAAGCATAGTGATTATACCTACTTTTTCTACAGTAAGCAATTTTCTGTTATTCATGGTTTCTTGGCTATAAGGAGAGAGATATTATTTTAAAGTAGGCCTGAATTCAATGATTTAGACTGAGAGGGAATCAACCTGTGAAACAGTAATAAACTAGAATTAGCAATACAGACCTCTGCCAAGGTGCTCATTGTTCCATACCACAAAGGCATATATAACAACTCACATAGACTAGGAGACAGCTCAGGACACATCCAAGGATGTTGGCTCTGCAGGGGGTGACAACATCCAGAAAGACACTGATCCTACTATGAAGTTTTTAGATGCTAAAAGCAATAAACACTATCCATTCACTGAATGGAAATCACCTAGACTAACAAAATGGGTTGCAGCTAAGTTTTACTTCAGAAATTTAAAAGAACATCAAAGAAACACTGTTTTGAAATTTAGTAGTGTTCCAGTAACTAAAGTTGTGGAGAGAACAGGGGCTAATAATTGTCCAGTGTGAGGTTCAAGGCATATTCTAACTCCTGTCCTGCACACTTTTATTCATGTCTATATTTGATTGGTTTTACTATACTGTGAATGTTAATTTTATTAAAAAGCTGATTTATTTATGTCTAATTAAGTGTAAATATATGAAAGGGGAGATTTACTTTCAGCATACCTATTTAATTTATCTGTTGTCATGGGACAAAGGTAACCATGTAAAATGAGAGGGGCCTGGGGAAAGAAATCTATTTCTAATGGCCATTTTTGTCACACATAGACTCAAACCAGAATACATATCATAATGCAAACCAAACTTCTGTGTAGTTAGCTTTTGATTTCTATGATTTGCAAAAATAAATTTGTCTGTAATCCATAAAGCTTAATGAGTTTCTGAATATACTCATTTCATATACTCAACCAGTGCAAAGAGGGATGTTTACAAGATTTGATGAAATTGCCATCAAATTTTGTACACTTACTTGAAAAGCAAGCTTTAACAGACTGATTACAGTAGCTTAAACTCCTTTGCCTTGCTATTTGTGGTAACACTTCAGCACTCATTGGCACCTGGTATTTGTATCAGTGAGCACATTGATCACTCTGCGCTTCGCCTTCCTTTGAGGGCAGATTTGTTTGGAGACTGCTGAGCTTTTGAAGCTTTCCATGACTGTATCACTGTGCAATTTGGTTTGAATATCAAGAGCAAGTAGGAAGAATAAATGGGGAGTTGGCTAAGCAGTACAAGGTACAACAAAGCAGAAAAATTTCTCTTGACTATATTTTTTGACTATATTCATTTTGATTCCCTCATCAAACGATGTGTTTCTAAAGAGATGTGCTTTAAAAACTGTAAGTTCTCAGTTTCCTCCAGCAGTCTTCATTCATTCCTGTGTATCTTTCAAGTACCACTCATTTCTGTTTTAAAAACCCAAATGCTCTCCTTGACTTGACCTGTTAATTTTATAACAAATAACCAATAGCAATAAGGTTACAAGGTAATTCGCATTTAGATTGTTTTCTTTGTAGGGATATCACAACCCTGGATGTATGAATTTCAGAGTCCCATGTCTCATAGAAGTTCTTAGTATGGCCTGTGCTCTTACAGTACATGACAAAGGAAAATGCACTTCTGTGTATAAAACAGATAGACAGATAGATAGATAGATAGATGGATGGATAGATAGATGGATGGACGGATGATTTTTCTCTCATGTCTATGATAACAACCAAAAACATTCTGGAGAAAATGGATCACAGTGATATAAATCAAGAAAAAGCAGGAAGAGGATCAGGCCTTAATATTATATTATATGATATCACTGTTCTCTTTCATCTTTTGCTTTTATTTGTTCTCCTTTGACAGCTTGGTTTGATGGTTTAAGTCAGTGTGCAGGCTTGCTGACCACTGTCATTGGGAATCTCTTCATCCTTTCCCAGTGCTTCCTTTATGCTGTCTTGTTCCTAAATAGACATATAACACATATGTGGAGAACAGTTTGCATCTCCAATATGCACTGGAAGTTTCTCCAGGTGAGAACCTGAGAAGTACATGTACATTCATGACTTCTAAAGCTAATGCAGAGCAAGACAGCATTCCAAAGGTGCACAGATATCTACATCTCAGAAGGAGATGTCTGTGAGTCTTGGAAGACAGAAGACACAGGGGCTTATTAATTACAAAGAAATTAAATAGGAATGCCAAAGGATCTGAAGTTGGAACAGCATTTTGGATGAAACCAACAAGTTCAGTTCAAGCTCTGATATAATCCCAGGCAAATATTGTGCAGTATTAGACCACCTCACTCTAAGACCACACTTCATCAGCTAGAAACCATGGCCTTAAAAGAAAGCATCTTCAAAAAAGTGGAAGAAAAAATTGTAGGAGAAATTCAGTCCTAGGTGAAACAAAAAGCTGGATGAGACTTAGGGGTTTACAGCTGCTCTTTTGCTTCTATAGGTTTTATTTTTCAAAAGGAAGGGTCTCTCTGCTGCTGCTGCTGACACAAGCAAAAGTCCCACTAAGTGACTTGTTAAGTGCAACATCCTGAATGCTCAGGCAGCTTTCCTGTCAAACCCACCTTCAGCACTTCTGGGAAATTGTTTGGTATTGACATGGCTCCAGAAGTAACCAATATCTATAGAGGCAAACTGGCCCTTCCCCTCTCCCCCTAAAACAAGTATATTGAAAAGGGTAGTACTTGGCTCTGATGAGTGAAAAACATCTTTTATTAGGCAACAAAAGATTTCTGGCTGGTCTGTAAAGGACGGGGTTTCCTGAAACCTTTCGTGACCCTTTCAAACATAGTGTGATAATGGAGCATATTCAGTCTCAAAGCTGCTTTGGCTCTCCAAGTCCAGTGGGCTAGAGTGTTTATCTCACCCGTATTAGAATTATAATTAAATGAATTCAGGCAAGAAGAGTGACAGCTTCTCAGTGCTGTAGCTGTGCTATTTTCAATGGTCTTTAGATGATTTGGATCAATCAAGAATTTAATTCATTGGCCGATTATTTTTTCTGTATTTTTTTATATTTGTTGTCCTTCAGGAGACTATGAGAAGACAGTCTAGCAACATAACAAAATTGTTTTAACAATAAAATGGTTTATTCATTAATTCAGATTTATACACATATGATTTGTTGCTCCTCTCACGCAGGAGGAAATCAGCAGTAATTCCACTGCAGCCAGAGACTCTATGCCACTTCAAAAGTGGCAATGGTCAGAGGGAAATGAGATGAGAGTACTAGAATCTTCATTAGTAAATAGTGCTATACCTGGACGCCTGCTCACTGTAGGAGAACATGGATATGAAAGAACAATCACCAGAACATAACAGTGATAATGGGATTGTTCACTGACTCCTCTTTGGATGGCACGGCTACAATGCTGTTGTGCTCACAGCTGTCAACATGATTCTTGTCCAGTGAGCAGATGAAAAAGGCCCCTCAATCGAGGTGCAGCCATATAGCATAGGCTTCTAGTGCGTTAACAGTCCTGAGTCAGAGACATTCATGGTGAGCAAAACTCTCCCAACACAACACTGAAAAAAAAATGCAGCTCTACAGAAGAGAACGTCTTTTGCCAAAAAAGTTTAAAGCAAATCCAATCTCACTGGTAGGCAGAAATCTGGGCTTGGATTATAATATTATGTTCCTATTGCTAATGGTTTGTTTCACTTTCATTTTGCTCCAGAGGACAATGAGAACTCAAAGTCAGATGAGAAAGGAAACCAGTCAGAAAACAGTGAAGACCCTGAATCCGACAGGAAAAAGTCAGGAAATCAGTCAGATAATGAAATGAACTGTAATGATGATGGGAACAGCTCCAGCAACCAGGACAGCAGGGACAGTGATGACAGCTTTGAAAACTCAGACTTCGAGAATCAAAAGGCCCCTGAGGACAGTTTTGGCACTCTTGGCTCTATGCAGATCAAGGTGGAGCGCTATGTTGAGAGTGAGTCAGACTTGCGGTTGCAGAACTGTGAATCACTGACCTCCGACAGTGCCAAGGACTCAGACAGTGCAGGTGAAGTAAATGCCCAGTCTTCCAGCAAACATCAGAAGAGGAAGAAGAGGAGAAAAAAGCAGAAGGGAGGCAGCATGACCCGGAGAAGGCTGTCAAGCACCTCAAGTCCAAATGGACTTGACTCAGCTTTGGTGGACCAGCCCCAGCTGCTCTCGTCACCAAACAGTGCCTCAGTGCTCAAAATTAAAACAGAAATCTCAGAACCTATCAATTTTGATAATGATAGCAGTATTTGGAATTACCCACCCAACAGGGAAATCTCAAGGAATGAATCACCCTACAGTATGACCAAGCCCCCCAGTTCCGAGCACTTCCCTTCCCCCCAAGCCAGCAGTAGTTTACATGTCTCCATTCCAGACTCTGTTCTCACCCCACCGGGGACTGAAAATACTGCCAGCCGTAAAACTCAGTTCAGCACCTCATCCAACTCGGCCTTGGCTCCAGTGTCCTCTGACCCCTTGTCACCCCCACTTTCAGCATCTCCAAGGGACAAACATCCAGGAGGTCCCACAACTTCCAACTCTTTGTTGTACACTGGGGACCTGGAAGCCCTTCAGAGGTTACAAGCAGGCAATGTGGTGCTTCCTTTGGTTCACAGGGTAACGGGAACCCTTGCTGCGACCAGCACTGCTGCTCAGAGGGTCTACACCACTGGCACTATTCGGTATGCTCCAGCTGAAGTTACTTTAGCCATGCAGGGCAACCTCCTCCCCAACACGCATGCTGTTAACTTTGTTGATGTTAACAGCCCCAGCTTTGGGCTGGATCCTAAAACACCGATGGAAATGCTCTACCACCACGTTCACCGACTCAATATGTCGGGACCGTTTGGAAGTGCTGTGAGCGGGGCCAGTCTGACCCAAATGCCTGCAGGGAATGTGTTCACAACTGCCGAAGGACTTTTTTCCACTCTTCCATTTCCTGTGTACAGCAATGGCATTCACACTACACAGACTCTGGAACGGAAAGAGGATTGAAATATGACCACATACTGTGTTCAGTGTTATACTCTGAGGCATAGACTATGTTTTAATTTAGACCTTTAATTCTAGCACTTTGAATTTGAGCAGGTCAGCTTATTATCTCAATATGATGGTCCCCATTTCATTCCCTTTCTCTTTAACTTGACTTATTCTTTAATGTAAAGATATTTTTTTATTTTTGCCTTCAGAGAGTCGAAGTACCAGTTGCCTGCCATTTTGTCTTCTTCTAAGATGTGTGTTTTTTCCTTTGCATCTTTATTAAGATGCCTTTAATATGTGTATGCCTCTGCCATAGAATACTCAGTGTTGTGGTAAAGAGATTTTAAAGTGACAACCATTGGTTTTACTTCAAAATGATCTTGATATGATCAAGATTAAAAGAGACAAGCATAAACAATGTGCCCTGTTTGACTAAGTCAAATGAAAAGGGGGTTTTGTTCCTAATTCCTTTAAAATAGGGGATAGTATTTTAGAATTTTATGCAGAGTTTAATTCTCTTTTTATGGTTAAGATTTTCTTACTTGCACATAAAATAATTTGGGTTCTTAAAAAGTTAATTTCTGGCCTGTGACTAGAATGTTAAAAAGTTGGACTAAATGTTAATTACTGAAACTTTAACTTAATTTCTAAAACCATGGTGCTATCATTTATTAATCTGTAATGTCTTCATACAATATGCAGCTTGTGGGCTGGGTTTTTTGGAAAGAATGTGTTCCGTACTGGTTTATAGTGGGGTGCTGCAGTCTCCTTGGTTAGTTAAGACAAAAGCCCTCATTAACATTTGCTGCAGGACTTAAAATTTGTTACCTCCAAACTAACAAGCATAGCCTCACATCAAATTTAAATGGGTCAGGAAGCCTTTTTCAAAAAAGTGCTTAAAAACAAAAAACTCAATTTAATTGACGCGAGGAGCAGTTTCTTAGGTGCATATTGTTTTGCTTTATTTTTTTCTCAGTGTAACTGAGGCTAATTTTACAACATCAAATAACACTTCAGAATAAAAAGAAAAAAAAAAAACCAGAAGAACTATTTAACATGTTTTATTTTGTTTTTCATTTAATATTATAGAGGGAAGGTTGTAAATTTCTTTTTGTTCTTTGATTTGGGTATTTTTTGTTGTTTTCTTTTTCCTTATTTCTAGTGTTGAAACCAATATGTTTTAAAACTAAAGGATGGGTTAATAAGCTTGAAATAGATAACTACAACTGAAAACTGCACATTAAGTAAAAGAAAAGAAATCTCCTATTTTGTCTTTGTTGCCAGAAATCACAGTGTAGTGTCAAACACTCCAAATGACTGTCAAATATAAATTCTTCTTCCACTCCATCTTTGGCAGCTGTTTGTTAAGGCATCTAATAACAGATGTGAGAACTGTAATGTGTACAATGTGTAAGTGTCCTTGGCTGTCAGTCCCATTGCAGTTTCAATGTGTGTTACTATATGCAGTATATACTAAGCTAATGTAGTTGTTTTGTCCTTTGTCTTCTCTGTGCTTTATCTCTAGTCCGGAGTGGTAAAGTCCCATTCCTGCAGTCCTAGTGAACCAGTGATTCTTGGGGGTTAGTGGTTTTTGTGTGGTGGCCTTCCTCTGTAATGTCACCTTATGCTGCTTCCACTGTCTGTATACCTTTTAATTTCTGCTGTTGCTTTGCTGTTGTGTATTCTCAAACCTCTCTCTCCCCCTTCCTTTCTCCCCTCCTCCTCCACACGTTTCCCCTCTCTCTTTCTCTCGCTCTCTCGTTCTCTCTTCTTCACTCTCAGAGATAAAAGACTCTTAACTAGCTCAAGGTTAATGGAGCCATTTTTCCCACAGAGGAATTCTGGGTATGACTTACTCTTCCAGTGTACCCCACAATGCACTACAGAGTAATGCTCAGATATATTAAGCAAATTGATGCCATATAGCCTCAGTTGTTAACATTCCCAGAGTCCTTGTGCTCGAACTGTAAGCAGAGGGTGCATTTCTTTGGTTTTCTCCTAGGTAGGCTGGCAGAGCAATATGTAGAGCAATTACCAGTGAGATAGGAAATTCTTTCAAAGGTCAACTGGCATTGTTTAAAAAGGAAACTGAGCTTAGAATTGTCATATATATTTGCTTATGTGTGCAATGCTAATGTATTAACTCAGCTGTCCTTCGAATTTTTGATCACTCACTGCGTTGAGTCAATTTCTGCGATAGCTTTGAATTTGACAAGTGGGTCCAAGCCACAGAGGAGTGATAGCAAAAAAGGAATTGGACGCTAGAAATTTAATTAATGAGCTTTTAAAGGTTCCATAGGAAGGATTTAAGTAGGTCTGAAAAGGTGAGAAAGCTGATTGGGAAATTCAAAGTTTAATTTTGGAAGCTCTGCTTAGCTATGGAACAATCAAAGGACTGCACCTATCAGCTACAAAGAACAGCTAGACAGCTGTTGTTGTTTTGGGTTTTTTTTATAAATGTTTCTGTGTTGTGTCAAAATGATTTCTGGTGATTTAAACTAACAGATAATCACAGCTGCTGTCTAAATCCATAGTGTTTAAAATTACAAAATGAAAAAAAAACTTCATTACCTGTGAAGACTGTGTCTGTGTTTTTAACTATTTCTTGTACAAATATATGAAATCTTTTATGAGGAGACTGGTGCCAAGTAGCTGAATAATGGGGAAAGGGATTCTGTTCGTATAAATCTTAGCAGTGTTACCAACTCTACAATATAAAAAAATTAAAATGTTAAAAAGTGACAGCTATGGTACATTTATTTTGTGTTAAGCTAACCGAATCTAACTTCTTGAGTGCCTGGCTTATTTGAAACATTTTTTTCATTGATCATTGATAATGCTGCAAATCAGAAATGTACATACTTCATTTACAACAGGGTTCTTTTTATACTTTTGTAGATTCTCATACATGTCATACATGGTTGTCTTTATGTAACTTAATTTTTTTTCATCCCGCAGGTGCCATTTTCATAATAAACTTCTCTTGGATTTGTTACTATCTGGCATCATTTCTTTTACATATAACCATCCTGACTAATGAATGCTGGTAGTATTTGTTTGAGCAGGTATTTTTTTTAATTGTTTTGTAAAAAAAAAAAAAAAGAAAATAACTAAAATACAAGAAAAAAATAACCAAAATCAAAGAGGAAAAAGCAAGATTTTATTAACACTTGTGAAATGAAGAAAAGAAGCTGTCAAGATGTAGGTTAAGAATGCTAATCCAAATACTACAACAAACTTGCCACCATTCTAAATTTTCAGCTACCCCAACTCATTGTCATATTGAGCATTTTTATGCACATTATCAAAGCCGAATAATGGACCTGCAACATTAACCACTATAGAAAGTGTGCATTTTTTTCTTGATTAATGCACACTGGAAGAGGTCAGCTTTTGTACATTAATCATTTAAAATGCACTTTATATTTTCATTTTTGTACTCTACAATGTTACAGTGAAACTCTTCAGTCACATTATATCCTACCTAGGCTGCTGATTCTTTTAAGTGTGTATTTTCTTTCCCCAGAGTGGCGACCTGTAAGTTGCTGGTGTCATGCTGCTAGACATTCTGCCTTACCAACTGAGGACAGAAACATTTGCCAGTGCAGAACTGACAAGGCAAAAAGCCTTGGTCCCACAAATGAAAGGGGGGAAAAAAAGTCAAATACAGTTTTGATTACACAGATATCCACATACAGTGGCTGGCCTTAAAGAGGGAGTAAGCTGCATAAATTCTGAAAAAAGGCCCAGGGCAAGTGGTTTTGGCCTTTGCAGTGAAAAGCAGGGAGAAGCTAAGGTACAGGAGATGCCACCCCAGGTACCCATCACTGTGTGCTGACTCTGTGGCAGCTGCTGCATGTGCAGAGGAGGGGCTGGGGGTGGGATAGGAGGGGAGCAGAAGCATTTTCACTCACTACAGGTTTTCATTCATTGCCTTTCTTTACAGTGCCTCTCACACCTGTGACAAATATTTCCAAATTCCATATTTTATTTTGTTATTGCTGAGTATGCAGTGTCTAAGAATGCAAATTTGGGGCATGTAAAATCAGGATAGTGTCGCCTATAGCCAAAATCTCTAAAAAACTTTGAGTGCCTAATCTTGTCTCTTCTGTATGTCCATTTAGAAGTTAATGCTACTGGGCTAGTTCATTCTGGGTCAGATTCTGTTTGTCTTATTAATGCTGAGTAAAACTGTCTATTCACAGTTTGCAGCACAACTCTTTACAGTGAAAGATACACTCAGCTGAAGTAAGAGCATGTGAATCTGGCCTGCTGGGCTGATTAAAAAAAAAAGTATGTACAGTTATAGCTCAGTGAGCCAGCCCAGTACCTTAATAGATTGAAGTCTGGCTCTTTGAGCTTCCAAGCAGTTCAGGATGCCCACTTCCCAGGCTCCAAGCATTGAGTTTGATACAACTCCAAGTTGCAGGGGGTAGAAAGAAGCAGAGGTTAGCGGTGCTGCTTTCAGCTCTGCTTGCGTGTTCCAGTTGGCAATGCATCTTGTTTATGAGGTAGCTAAGGGTGCCAATGCCAACCGAGAGGAAAACAGAATTTAAATGCAGATTGAAAGAATGACCAGAATAAAGCTTAATGGAAGAATAACATGCCTGTTCCAAATAAGTGT
>QWTY01006728.1:0-10774 GCA_008033365.1 Pseudorectes ferrugineus
GTTACACTCCTTAGCTGTTGGCACACAATTGTGTTTGAAGCACGCAGATGGGCAGCTCAGTTCCATTTACCTCTGGTGTGCATTCTGTCATTGGCAGCTGATACGAGGAAGCCACAGGGACACATCTCCATACAAATGTGATTTTAAAAAGGCAATTTTCTTCTTTTATGGTGGCTTTACAGAGTTTTCACAAAATTTAATGTGCAGATGACTTGCTACAGCATATTGAAAGTCAAAAGGCCTCATTCAACTTTTGTGTTTAACAGATTACATGATGTCTCAAAATTAAAATAGCTGCAATTATAAAATATTATTTGTGATTAGAGACAGTGGACTTCTTTGCAGAGTTTGTATTTAATCATGCAAGATACTCAGCTGCTCTGAAGAAAATAAATTAGGCAGATATTAAAAACAATCAGTATAATTACTATTTAAATGCAGGTTTAAAGTTTTAATGCTTTTGAATTATAGTTCATTATCCTTACAGTGAGAGAAGCCTGTAGATTGCAAGAAAGATGGTGAATCTTTGTTAATACTTTTATTGCTGTATTTTAGTACTGTTGCTCTGCTGAGCAGTGCTTGAGCACAATGTTCAGATAACACCATCTCTGGAGAGGGGAGACTGTGGGCCAGGGTAATGTTGCTGCCCCTTTGCCTCCCCTGTGCTGGGCTGTGCATAAGCTGAGAGAGTCTTCCAGTCTTTAATGCAGTCAATGTCAGGAGCAGCAAAACTGCATCCAGCACTAACGGGGCTCTGGGCCAGTGTAAAGCACATTCTCGTGCTTAGTTTTGTCCACTTCTGCAATATCCATTCCACGTATCTTGCAGGATAGCAGGTGAAACAGAAGTATGTATTTGGCCCATAGATGATCATATTGACTGTACTGATTTATTATTACTAAAAACTGACTGAAAAGAAATCAAAAAATAGAGATGGGAAAATTATCATAAGTGTTCAAATATTTATCAATTCATTTTAAACTCTTCCTTGAGTTAACTGAGCTATATGTAGCTACAAAGAAGTACGTGAATTTATACAGTTAGCTGATATAAGAAATAATATATTTACTCTTTACAAATTTCATGTGCTGTCACTCTTCTTAACCCTGAAACATATCCAAAAGAGTACGTCCTTGCCATTCCTCATACTAGAGAATTCTTGCTTTTGCAAACACTTTCCACTTGACCTAGTGTTTCATAGTTAGTTTATTGATTTGAATGATAGTGATAATAGAAGAAACAATACAATCACTCAGAGATGTTTGGGGAATTATTCTTTAAAAGAAAGATATTAAGAAAATGGAACACATGGCATTGCAAACAATAATTGAAATAGTACGATGAAATAATTCTCGGTTCTTCTCGGCATGATGGAAAGCATCTGTCTTTGAGATTTTTGAACGATGAGTAAATTTTTTTTAAGTTAAATAAATTGAATAGTTTTTCAATAAAAACGGCTTTTAGTAGAACCCTAATATGCTATTCCTAAATTGTACAGTCCACATCAGTTATTGTAAAATACCAAATTGCCTTAATTTTTATATTGAACAATTTATAGGATCCATTATAAACATTTTGTTATTAACTTTTCATTTTCTATTTTTTTTTCAAAATAATTAAATGGCTACAGACCCTTGCTGGGGATTCACTTTTGCTGACATCAACATGGCTGTTCCTCTTCTCTTGTGTGAACATTCACATCATTCCAATCAAACTTTGAAGATTCCAGAGATTTAATGATTTTTTTGTACTGGGAATAGTTATGTGTGGTACTTTTGTATATAGACAAATTCATTAAAAAAACTTCCAATAAATATGGTCACCTGTATAGTAGCATCTAATTAAATGGGAAGGCAGCAAGGACAGTTTCTTCTAAACTTATTTTCCTATAATTTTTTGAGATGAAGTGTATTATGAAATCACCCCCAAGAGTAATAAAATTATCTTTTACTTGCAGATGTTTATGTCTTGCATTCATTGTATTTGATATGAACTTCTTTTCCACGTCTGTTTGAAAGAGCATCTTACTTACTACATGGGATATTGGATTCATTTGCCTTGTTTTGAAAACCTTGCTGCTCCCTCCAAACTGTTTCCTCTTCCCATTTTAAATATTTTTAAGTCTGTCACTTGTTCATGCAAATATTGTCTCTGGACAAATATAGATCTTATTTAGATGAGTCAGCTTCAGAGAAAATTATTTAATAAACAGCTACCCTTGGGAACTGGAAATCTAAAAGATTTTTCACATTTTCTGCATTGGTCTGGCAAATCAGTGAACTGGGAAAATGTGAAAATAAATCAGTGGTAATTGTCCCTTTATAATGACATTTCAAGTTTAACTGGAAAAGAATATCACTGAGCATTCTTTAGTTGGGAAATTCTAGTCCCAGCTTTGCTGGTTACCTGCTGTACGATAACCCAGTCACTTCTCTTCCTCAGATTTTCCATCTGAAAATGGAGCTTTTGATATTGCCTTCCATACTAGAGCATGGGATCTAGAGATATATAATCATAGAGTCATTGAAATTCCCAGGCTGGAAGCAATCTCAAAAGATCCTCTGATCCAACCTTTCATGGAAAAGGAGTCTAGATGAGATTACCTATCACTCAGTCTAATAACACCTTGAAAACCTTGAGCAGTGGGGACTCTACCAAGTCCATGGGGAAGTTGTTGCAGTGAATAATTGTTTTCACTGTGAAAAACATATTCCTTATATTGAGTTGAAACCTCTCCTGGTGCAACTTTCACCTGTCACCCCTTGTCCTCTCCATATGGTTCCTTGTAAAGTCAGAACCTCTGTCTTCTTTGCAACTGCTATCACTGTAATTGTTAAAAATTAACCACTTTTACAAATTCACTGTATTGTGGATTATCTCATGTAGGGAAATCTTTCTGACAAGATTTACAGAACATAGATCAAATGGAAATGTGACTAATTTTTCAAATTCCAGAAAAGTAAAATTCTATCTTCAAATTATTGAAGTACTTGCTATGAAGATATGCCAAAAAATGATGGAATACTGAATAATATTTGAGCCAGGTTTCTTACATTTTACAGTGTCATTACCAGTGGATCAGAACTGTGGAGAGAGAATTCTGTTGTGACATACATAACAAATCAATTTAACATTAGTTTAAGCAAACTATTTCGGTTATTGCTTTAGTAACCTCTACACAGATTATAATTACAAAATGTAGCCTAATTTCTCAATATTGGGAAAATTTACTGTAAAAAGCTGAGTATATCTTATCACAACTCCTTTTATCTTTAATTATCTTCTTTTTTTCCATTTAGAATTTCTGTAATTCAGTCTCAATTTTTATTCAGATTCATATTGTAATCTGCAATTCATATTTTTCAAACCCAAAATACCTAAAGCCACACTAGGATCATGTTGTCTCATTGGGTCATAAATCACATGGTCTTTGAAACATCCTCTAACATTATCATGAAACAGCATTTTAAAAGGATATAATTAAAATAATAAAGTCCTGTCATGAATCATGCTTTATTCATTTTAATCATTAATTTTTAATTAATTCCAGGAAAATAATTCAGAATAATTCAGTTTCTTGGCACAGCTTTCCTTTTCACTTTTTTTTTTTTTTTTGGTCATCTGACCATTATTAAATTGCTATATTTTTAGTTTTATTCCTGATAAATAATAGCTATGCAGTTTGTTCCAAATGGCCAACATCAAAGATTCTTTTCCAGTCTCTGTGTAAGGCTTCTGTAGGTTTGACAGCTTATCTTCCAAATCTTCAGTGCATAGGTTCATTTGGATCTATTTCAGTACAAACTGATGTTGAGCTAAGGGATTGTTATATCATATTTTTGAAACAAGAATGAAAGGAAATATTGAATTTACTGTAATAATTTAGATTGTTTTGTTGTAAAAATGCAGAAATTAAAGGAAAAGAAGGAAGCCTGTAATTAGAGCCAGTAATGCCATAAAAAATTATTCAAAAGTGTCAATGAAACCACATGCCAAGTTTAGAACAATTTCCAACACATTGTAAGGAACTTTAGACCTGGCAAATGATGAAACATCACAATAAAAATGTGCTATAAGAATACAGGAGGAAGAATTTGGGTACTTTAAATGCTGTCAGTCTAAAAAGTACTGTTTTATCTTGGCATGTAAAATATTTTTGTTTGGTGAACTACCCAAATAAGAGGTCAAAGTAGACTGTGTCCTGGACAACAGAAGAGCCAATGTTTTCTGCCCACCTGACAAAAGGAAAACCTTTCCCTGATTGAGTCCTATGTCTGATTAAGCCCTGAACATGTAAGACAAAGTACTTCAGAGGATACCTGCCAAAGTACCAGCATAATCTGCTTTATCTTCTCTTTCACGGTAATCAATGCCCACTGGTTCAAGAGAAAGCAGTATCTAGGAGCCACATAGTGTACCAAGAAAAAAAATGTCATTTTTAATCCTTGCAAGTAGCAGAAACATTGAAATGTTCATAAAATATAAGCATAAAAACAGTGTAAACAAGCACAAGGAAATAGCAATCAGTGTTGCTTCTTTCACTTGCCTGATTTCTCTTTTGTACTGTAAAATCCAACATGAAAAAGTTCAGTTTTTACTGTGATGTCCAGAGGTATTAAGGGGTGAGATGTCAAAGGTGGTGAGGATGGTGAGGCATCTTAGGAGCAGAAAATGTTGTATCAAGCTATGCTACATGCATGTTACCTGTCATGAAATGACACAATTCTAAAGAAGAAAGGACCAGAGACAAAATTGTGGTTTCAAAAGCACCTATGATTTTGTCCCAGTAAATATTAGTGGAAGCAAAATTATACCCATATTAAGTGCCATATATTTAATATGTGACTTGTAAACAATCTTAGTATTTATCAGCATCATTCCACAGAGAGCTGTGAAAAACTCAGTCATGATTTTTGTGTCATTGCAACTGAAAGTGGAATCTAATTCTCCAGTCAGTGTGCAATGAAAACCTTTCAGCAACCAAAACTCAGTTGTGTTAAACTTCAGCCAGGGGGAGCATAAGCCTAAAAGAGTTCAGTTTTCTGTCTAAGATCACTTAATAAGGACAGAAGTTGTCTTATTAGGATGTGAAAATCATTATAGTGACTTAATTCAGACTACTGAATCTTTTTTCCACCCCATATCTTTCCTAACACAGAAACCTAGAAAACTGAAAAATTGCTAATTGTTTAGTTTTAAAATGTTTTGAGTTGGAATTTTTTCACTAATGGGTTCTGCAGATTTGCCCTCAATTTTACATTACTTTTTTAGCAAAATGCTGTGGTACTGGAATAAATTAAATTAAATATGCAGTTTTTTAGCAAGAACTAGGAGATTGGAATGCAAAAGTCTTTTACTTTGATTATTTTATAAAAAAAGTAGAGTTGCTGTAGCTTTGTTGTCATTAAGAAATATGAAAAACAGCCAAATGCTATACACAGTTCTTAGAAAACTCAGGGTTTTTTCCTGTGCCAAAACATTCTGTATGTTCAGAACATACTATTCAGAAATTTCAACACAATAGACCATCAAGTATTGCCTCTAAGACTGAAGGTAAAATAGTATATAGCTAAGAGAATATTCATACTGTTTTTAATCTGACACTGACATGATGGTTATCATGACACAATTTGGAGGAACTTTTTGCAATTTTTGAACACTTATCATAAAGACTGGAATTAGTGTTGATCTTTTGTAACTTTTTAGGCATATGTATTTTATGCATACAGATGTGTTCTTTTAACATAGTACACATGAGTTTTTTACATAACTTCTAATGATTTTGTTTAGTTATTTAAAAATGGAACTGGTTTTAAGACTGCCATTTCATTTTACTGTATCAATGACATCAGTTATGCAGGTTGTGCTTTTAAAGTGGCAAGTTTCAATAATGCACTTTCATCATCAAACAAATGGTCTGTGATACTGTTGAAAATCATGATCTTTTTAATTCTCCTTAAGTGATTTATTTTGTTTAACTGTTCTATTGGGCAGCACTAAGTACTGCATATAGATAAATCTGTTTCT
Organism: Pseudorectes ferrugineus; assembly: GCA_008033365.1. Classification (NCBI taxonomy): domain Eukaryota; kingdom Metazoa; phylum Chordata; class Aves; order Passeriformes; genus Pseudorectes; species Pseudorectes ferrugineus. The sequence continues at coordinate 6,028 of QWTY01006728.1, forward strand.
GAAAAGGCAAAGAAGGTTCCTTTTCTTCTGCTTGGGTAGTTGTAGACATGCACTGGCATATGCAAAACTGCTGAATTTTTCAGTGTCCCTTTTGGAGATTTATTTCTTTTTAGATTCTTCTGTGTATTCAATGGCATATTCTGCCTAATTCTCTCAATTTTTGGTTTTGTTGGGAGCAATGATCAGGATTACAGGGAGAAAGTCTGCTAATTGCCATCTCCAACTACCTTGCAGGGCCAGTGGTGTGACAAAATATATAATTAACATCTGCATTAGTTTAGTTATTAGCTGTGCTGGTAAGCAAATGGAATTCTGAATTCAGTAGATAAGTCAACTATGCCACTACTTTTTCTGTTAATTTTGTCTTCTCTTGTTGAGTGCACCTATTTTTAAATCACTCCCTGTCTTGGTCAGTATTTTTCACACACTCTCAAGTATTATGCCTACTAGTTTTAGCAGGATATTACAGCTATGGTTGCAGGTCATAATAGAAACCTTCTTTGGTGTTCAGACCAATAAATAAATTAGAAAAAGGGCTTTAAGCTTCATATGATAAAATGAACTGAAAGTAGGGCAGAGAAAGAACAACCTTTGTAATGAGCCTAGCCTGGGGCTAAAAGTTCATTGTGTATTTCAGAACGTGATGCAACAACAGTATGAAGTTAGTGACTGAGGTTTTTCACTGCCTCAGGATACCGGTGATTCAGCTGCATATAATGATAGGGAATGCTAAGAATGCTCTAAATAAATCCCGTGTCCATAACTTGTAATTTCTTACTTCAGCTATGGGCAGGATGAAAGGCCTGACAAGGGTTCATAGCCAGCAGGATGGAGTATAGATCTGGTTGCTGTGCTTACTTGTTCACTGGGGAACACAGAATGTATTTTATTAGTGTGATTATGTAAAAAAATGAAATAAAACCAAAAGAGAAATAAGGCATGAATTGATGACATATAAAATATTTACTGGTGGACTAAGAAAAGCACCGAATTTGCAAATAGTAGCACACATTCTCCCAAAAATCAGAGGTGTTTAAACCACCTTCGAGTTGAGAACCCTCACACTTCAGGGTTCTGCTTGTTTCTGAAGTACATTTCAAGATGTCCTATCAGATCCTTCTTTCTGCTCTGTAGGTTTTACTTGTCAAACCATGGCAAACAACAATTATGTGTCTACATAAAACAATTTGAAAAACTATGAAATGAATAATTTTTATTTATATGCTTGCACTTTTCAGCAAAATTAATATGTTTTCACTTTTTGATTAGGACTAGATTTGTAATCTGAACTATTGGATTAGGATTTTGCTAGGATGTGATTTTTCATCCTTTTCTGTTTTTTAAATTTCTCTTGTCTTGGTTTTCTACTTCTTTCTTGAACTTCTCCAACTATTAAATATTGTATAAAAAAGGTTGTTACTAGGTTAAAACACAGGAATATTTAACATGTAAATACTGCTTTGACAAAATTGATATCTGAACTACAATATTTTGAATTATAAGTGCATGGCATTTCCTCTTTCACTAATGTGATCTCTGTGGAAAAATACCAGCCACTTGGAAGCAGAGGAGTTCCATATATATAATTCACAGTAGCAACTGTGTTAATGCTGTTCATGGTGATTTTTGCTTAGAGGCTGAGTGAAATAGCCTGCAAGAGTGTATGGTTACAATTTAGTTACAGATCTGAGAAACATAAACTGCTCTCCCTGCCCAATTCCCTAGTAGCAAAATTTCCCCATGATTAAGATGTTCATTGAAAATGAGAAGAATCCTTCTAGTTCCATTATTATAAAGAACTGATTTATTTAAATGGAGATGCTGTTTATTCCTCTTCCTATTCTAGTAATTCTCATCTCAGCTTCCTTAACATGAAATCCATAGCACCATCTCACCTAGAAATGTAAAATTCAGTCACTTCATTTAGTGAAGTGCTCTTTCTAACCTGCTACTACACTTTCGCACAAACATCGGTCAACTTTTTAAAACAGATTCCTTGAGGCAGTTGGTATTGGGCAGGCAGCCTACTTAGATTAGCCAGGTAAATTAAAGAATTCAGCTGACATGAAGAAAAGGTATTAATCTGGGAGAAAGTCTTTGTTAGATCTTTAAAATTCAAAATGTAGTGGCTCCTGATAAGAAATGCTTTACTTTGAATGTCAGTTAACTCCGTAAGGAGGTGGAGGAAAAGTTTTTACATTCTATGGTATAACTATGCCCACACAGCTACTTGTGTCAGGACTACAAATACTCCTGTTAAAAATGGGTGAGAATGAGGTTTTTAACAGCCAACAGGCCGTGCATGGAGATGAGGGATGCTGGGACCCAGGTGAGCATTGCACAGCGGTGCCACTCTGCACTCATGTGCCCTGCTCTAAACCTTCACCCGAGCCTGTAGCCTGTCTGTTCAGCTATGTGGGTCTCACAGTTGTATTCCTTGACATGTAAATTTGGTAATTTACGTGTGAATTTATATACTTGCATGGCTGTCTTTGATCCAAATAATATGTTTTATTTCTTAAACAGTTTGTGTGAAATGTGTACTCTCCAATTGCATTCATTCTCCTCTTCTGATTTGAAGAGAGCTTTTAAGCCCACATAAAACTGCTCCAAATAATGGCCCTGTAAAGTGGGCTTCATGAAGAGAAGAGGGATGAACTATTTGACCTCTGCTGGGGTAAAAATGGCCCTGTGCAAAACAGGGTTACAGAGTCTTTGGGGCAGCGAAGAAGCAGGTGACAGATTCTGTCCTTGCTCCAAGTAATATCTGTCCGGGGCCTATGACATGTAGGATGTGTAACCATATTCCTGAATATCCTAACTCAGGAGCTCCTGCATATTTTCCTATGGTTACATCTAGGTACAAACTGGCTCTAACCTGTCTAAGAAAAGGGCTGTTACTGGGTTTCCTACAGTTGTATGTAGCCTGGAGCAGACTCCAGAGTCTGAAAAGCTGAGTAAATACTTATCTGCTATGTAGTTTATGCTGAGATTTATGCTGAGATCTGGCTTCTGAGACTCTGTTAATTGTACAATGTTTAAAGTCATTTAGGTTGTGGCCTCGTGAGCTGTTCAGTAATTAAAATGCAGGAAGTACCCTATATCAATTCTGAAAACAAGATTTATCCTCTGTCAGTTTAGTACTTCCAGATAGTTTCTCTCAAGTTCTTCATCAAAAATCTTCCTATTTCCAGTTAACATAATACTCAGCTTTTCTTCTTTAACTTTAGACTGATCCTGAGTTAATGCACATTTAGTTTTGAGTTAAATTAGCCATACTCATATTGTATCTTGGATGGTCATTCTTAAATAGCTGGTGACATTTCATTATAATGCTGAAATGAAAAACTTCATCAATAGAAATTATGCTTACAAGTGGTAATTTCCTTTATTAATGTCCATAAAAAGTAAAAATATAAATCAGAGAAAGCAAAATGCAAAAAGCAAATTTCAACAACATTATAATAATGTGTTGAATTGAGAAGCCCCTTATAGATGTTTCTAAAATAATGGTGAAAAGAAAAAAAAAACTGGGAGGGGAAATATTTCCACTATGATCAAAAAGAGACAAGGGTGTGTGTTTACATGTATAAGATATAGTATTTATTAAATAGTGAGTTTAATGCTAAGCAGTTTACCAACCTTCTTTGTTATCTTAATTTCTCAGCAAGATATTAATGTTTTGATTCATGTTTGTGGTTTTTCGAACTGCATCAACACAGCAGGGAGCACTTTAAGAGGGAATGACTTGCCTCCTCCTAAGCTGCTTTGTTAAGTAGGAAGGTATTGGTTGCCTTTCCACACATATTACTTCCAGTAACCATCCTTCCCCAAGTTTTGGAAATGGTGAGTCACTGCTCTTTGGACCAACAGTCAAAGGGGGGCCATTTCCTGAGGCAGGATGGGGAAAAGCCATTGCTGCCAGGAATTCGTCCTCTTTCACTGGGCTCATTTTTAGCAGTTTTGCAACATTTCTGTGCTAAGACCAGAAAGGCACAGTAGTTATTTTGTGCCTCATTTACCTCCAATATCTCCTAATTGTTGCTAGAGGGTTCTAAAATAGATACATGGCAATAAAGGAATGCATGTAACTTTTTTTTTTTTTGTTTCTAATGTGGTAATAATAATATATTTAGTATTTATTGCATTAATGGCTGGTAATGGATAACTCAATTATTTCAGACTCCATTTATTAGGACATCATTCAAATGGGTAACTCACACAGCTCATAACTTAAAAGATTATAATATGACAACAGATAAAGCTAAAAGAAAGGAGAGTGGATAACAAAGATAATTAGAAGGTTTAGCCTAGAAAGTATAGTGAAATACTTGGTTGTTAAGCTTTTTATTACTCAATTTCTGCTACTGTGTATGCCAGCAGGAGAAGCTTAAGAGTGGAGGAGAAGCTGGTATCATAGACTCTGACTGCGAATTCTTTACATGTGGAACAATTTTATTTTTTTACTTACCGTGACTGGCAGCCAAAACATAGAGGCTGGCCTTGCAGGAAGATAATATGATAGGGAAAGTACAATTAATTTTGTAAGAGCTTTGCAATTGAGGGAAAGAAGTACTGGGTTCAAAGGGTAGAAGTGAGATCCAGTGAAGGTAAAGAAACTCAAAAAAATTGCATATTAGTAGGTGCTAATATAGAAAATTATTTTACTTACCAGCATTTTAAAATGATTAAAATAGGATTAATCAGAGAGTATGTTAAGCACTTGAGGCATCGAGGTCAGTAAAAA
>QWTY01006730.1:0-37384 GCA_008033365.1 Pseudorectes ferrugineus
CAAACCAAAACCCAAAAATTGTAGCGGTTTCATCTAATTGTGAATTTGTGCTTTTTAAGTATTAAAATGTCCCCTAAATTGAAAAACCTAATTTCAATTAATGAAAGTGCTGCCGATGGAGATCATAGGTGGCTTTTCAGACATTCCAGGGTGAGAAACCCTGGCCAGAGGGTCAGGTGTGATTTGTTAATCCAGCCTTAGTTGCTGCAACTTTCTTCTGGTACTGGATAATCTTTCTGATAATTTGGGAGTTTTAGCAAGTGTTTAGTTTCTGACTAAATTGTCTTTAATTTGGCAGGTTACAGTGTTACCTGCATCCTGATGCTTTGGGGAAGTGGAAGGCAGGAGCAGGCACCTTTTTTTGGTTTCCCCTTAATGGAGAGGGGAAAATGGGAGGAGACCTGACAGCTCTTGACAGTGAGAGGGAGATAGAGTTGCCTGTGTCAGGAAAAAATAGCCTCTTCTGCAAGAATGAGGGTCTAGGAAGACAAAAAATAAGCATTTTCAATATATTACAAACAAAATTATCTGCCAAAAGGGCAAGATAATTATCCTAATGTGATTTTTGACCAAGATAAATTCACATTATTTTAGAAACTGGGTAACGATTTGAATCTTATGCAAAACCTAGAAATAAATCTAAAAAATATGATAATGTAATAAAATTGAAATTATTAGCAGTCCAAGTGCCATACTTGAGGCAGTAAAACCTTTTAAGTTCCAATGGAAAATAGGCTAGTAAACCTGGAGTAAGTTACTCTACTTTAATCACTTGATAAATAGCTACAATGTTTGGAAGAATTGATAGTGTCATTACAGCAACATCCCTTTTTATAAACAGCCTGGTGCTGATTTGATTCTAATTGCTGCCAGAGGAACAGTATCAAAGTAGTGCTGCTCCAGCAGTGTAACCTGCGGGGTGAGCAGCAGCTGAAATGAACTGCCTGAAAATGAAGGAAGCCCAGGTTTTTCAAAGGCACGGATTCTAATTCTGGGAGTGATGGAGGAGGGCTGAGTAAATTCAGTGCTGGGAGAAACTACAGAGGAAATGCTTAACGAAGAGGAAGCATGAAGTAGACAAAACAGGCTCCTCCGAGTGCACAAAATAGTGGGAAAACAGTGGGAGAAACTGAGAGGTTTGAACATGAACACGTGTTTGATTTCTCACCACAAAGGATTCTCCTGCTGGGCCAGTGTGGCCCCACTACCAAACCGCAGCTCTGGCCTCCCTGGTTTCAGACACCAAAGACCTAATTTTTAAGACATTCTTAATAATTACAGCATCTTTCCATACTTGTGGGCACTGTGTCCACATTTTGGTGCCCATGAATGCACCAGAAGAATTAAGATTGCTTTTTCAAATTGCGTCTTCAGCAATTCTCTGTTTTTGCTCTGCAAATTCTGGGTTTTACCCTTCTCGAGCTATGGAGTAGGTATCGGCGTTGTACTGATGACTGCTATGATGGTTGAGGGCAATAAATTTACATTTATGTGGAAAAAAAACTAGAACACATGCTTCTAGGCTGGGTCTTCTTCCAAAAACTAACAAGAAGTTGTCTTATTTTGGGAATGGTAGGAAGAAAAGCAGGGCTCCATAAGGAGAGAAGAGGAGGAACATGTTTAATAGTTCTGTCATGTTAGCAACAAACCCAAGAATAAACAGAAAGCGAAGGGGAGAGGTATTTATCTTTTTAAACAAATCATGTGATAAGCTTCTCCTATAGATTGGGGACTAAGTGAAATATGTAAAATAGCTTATTGAAGAAAAAATTGCTTCAAGTGGGACTGAATGGCTCAAGAGATTAGTGATGGGATAATAGCTTTTCTCCATTTAAGTGGTAGACCAGTTCAAATCAATTCTAGGTCTCTAGAGACTGGAAGGTGTTGCTATCCTGTGACTCCTCTGCAGTTATTTGAAATGATTTTTTGGTCTCAATTCCATCCTTAGTTGCCAGAAAATTATCCCCAACCCAATCAGCACTGAATTGCTTTGAGCTAACAGTTGTGTCCTCCCCCTAAAGATGCACAGCCCTCAAGGCTGTGCGTAGGAATGGCAGCTGTTTTATTTAGCACTACATTGCTGGTCAGAAATATTTTGTCTCCTGTGGAATGGACAGATTGCACAAAAGAAGAGACAACTTGGAATACGATGCAATGTAAAATCATTCTTTAAACAAATGCCATGATTCGACGGTTTAATGTGGATTTCTTGGGAGAACAAGGGTACATTTGGACACTTCCAGCTACCCCTCACTTGCACCCAGGGCCTGCCTACTTTAGGTTGTGGCATGACTTTGCCCCTACATCCATGTAAATAACGGAGCAGGGCCACAACTTGGAAAACAGCTATTGGTCATAAGGAGCAAGTGGAAAATTCAAACTGGCGGCATGCCCTCCAGGTTTGTTTTGAAGCATCTATTTAGTGTGTGAAGCTGGGCCAGTGGAGAGATGCTAGGGACATGCCAATGTATGGCAGTTCAGAATCTTGCCTATCAATTTTATTCTGAAATATTATAATAAGAAAAAATAGCAGACATTGATTATTCTGCCTAATGCAAAGATTAAGCAAACAAGTAAGAAGCAATTCTCACTGAGATGAGGATGATTTGGATCTTTTAGAAAGATCCAGAAATCTTATTATTCAGTGTACTAAAGAAAAAAGAGACCTGAGGTTATTAGAGAAGAATCTCAGCAGTTTTGTGTGTATAACTGCTTGGAAAAAACAAATAGCATATTATGACAATGTGAAGGTGTTGGAGAATTGGAATCACATGGTTAAAGTCACATTTTCTGTAAAACTGGTGCAACACAGATTCACTTGCAGTTGGCTTGCAGGAGAAATTTTATTTTTGCCTTAACCCAGACAGCTCTAGGTTTAAGAACGCTTATCAGGGTGGAAGGCTAAAGGGGTTAAGGAAATAAGGCACGACAGAGGTGACCTATGGGAACTTTCATTATTATATGGAGCCTTGATGAGTGAAATGAGAGGAATTGCTCTCCATCATGAAAGGCTGAAATGTCGAGGGAGCAATCGCAAATTAATCTATTAAGAATAAGTAGGAGGCTGAACAGTGTGACTCAAAAGGATGGAAATATATGGAATAAACTGCAGTGTAAAATCACAATGATTCCTAGACACAATCTTAAAGACATCCATCTAGGATTTTTACAATGAAACAGGGATTTCTGTATGTGTGTATATGTGAGACAAAGTTTAAGCAGATCAAATTGGTCTCTTTCTTTTCAGGTACTCCCAATATTTGTAATGACAAGGCCTGAATGAGAAGTTGTGTTCTGATTTTTGTGGCTTTAACCAGAACAATATGTCAGGAATTTTTCTGGGGTTTTTTTGTTTGTTTGTTTGTTTTTGAAGACATACAAATAAAATGCCTCACAGGCAGTTTTCTGTGTGGTGGTTTTCCTGTTTTGCTGTGACATTTTTAACCTGAATTTAGTGTTTGTAAAAGGCAGTAGGTGATGACATTGTGCAACTGAAAACCTCTTTTTATTGACAGGTCATGAACACTCAAGGCTGGAGAAATTTCTCTGTGTCAAGCTGGTGAGGTTACACCCCCCACAGCCTGAAGGAACGAACTTCCAGGAGGAAAAATGGTAGGTCCGTGTCAGTCAGTCCAATCTTATGTTAAATGTCACTGCATGATTGTTTTTAAAGAGCTCCTATCCCAAGGATGTGGAGAGAGGCATGAAAAGTTACCCAACTGCCAGGACCGCGCGCGTTACTTTCTCCGTTCCCCAGTGGTGGTTACAGCTTTCTGGAGTGTTAATGCTTTGTCCACTGGTGGCTGGAGTTGGGCTTGACCCAGTTTACCAAGTGTATTTTGGTGGAGCTGATCCAGCAGGATGTCCCCAGCTCCCACCGTGGTCCTTGGGAGGCGAGGGTCTGTTGTTTGTTCAGTGCCCGTCCCTGATGCCAAACTTTAGGCACCAATGTTAATCCTTTCACGAAGCTCACGTAGTTTCAGACTTCTACCTTTGCTGGCTTATTATAGTCCAGGAAGATGAGATGTGACTATGCTGAGATACAACCCCCAGTGATGGCGCTTTATAATACTGTATAACTGGAGGATTGCTATTGTAGGCAGAGAAAAAGGCAATAAAGCAGCATTGATATCCTGCCTGCCCTCTTACAGGAGTTATTGAATCAAACCTACCAGAACTGCCAGACAAACAATTTGCAGCTGCAGTCTGAAGCCTGACAATGACACAGAATCAAAAAGAAATAGTTGGAGTGCATGGGCTTGTGAACTCCTCTGCGACCCACCACAGCAGGCTCCCTAGGATTGTTCTCCTCTTTCTGGTCCTTTGCCTGTACAATTCCTTCTCTTTCCCTCCCTTTTCCTCTCCTACATCTTGCCATTTTCAGCTTTTCACACTTTTTCCCCTTCCTTTTCTTTCTCTCTCTCATTGCCTCACTATTTCCTTCTGTTGCCTCCAATATACCTCGTGCTTGTTTTTACTTTGTGAGTTCAAGTGCTCTCCTGTGTTTCTCATTGTCTCCATTTCCCTAATTCTTTCTTGGTTTTGATTAATTTAATTCCCTCCCTCCCCAGTTTCCCATGATCTTTCCTATTCTCCCTTCCTTGCTGTACCTTTTTTCTGTTTCATTTCCCTTTTCGTTTTATTACTCATTGTTTCTTCTTTTCCTGCCAGTTCTACTACTTTGGTTTTTCTTGAGCCATATTTAGCCAGTAGCTGAGCTCTATGCTGCTCTTATTCCTCAAATGTGAGGATTTAAACATTTCCTGTGCACTAGGATTTCCAAAGTGCCAATCCAGCTCAGCTAAGGGGAACTGATGTGGTTTGGCTCTAATGTCTATGAAGAGAGATACTGCGAAAGCCAGCGTAACAGTAGCACTCACCAATGCTCTTGGGCTTGTGACCCTACTCTTGTAGTTGGATTCAAAGCTTATCAAATTAATGGGTTCTGGATCAGACCTGCAAGTAACAACATCTTATCAGATTTCTGTCCTTTATTTCAATAGAAATCTCAGTGCTCTCGATTTCTTCTAGTGTTTGCTTTGGCTCAGGACATTATGTTTGGTTTGGGGTTTTTTTCAAAATAATTATTCTAAAGTACAAATAATGTATGTAGGGTTCAATGAAAAGGGACCATACGATGAAATATGTTCAGACTCATATATATATATATAAAATAATTCCTACTTTTTGGATGCCTGTAACAGTTACCTAGTACTTTGGGAAATATTTTGTCATTCTCTTTCTTCTCTCCTAACCAATATCTGATGATTAGCCCTCTAAACTTTAGATGTTCAGTCTCCAAAATGGCTGGCAGGAATGTTGATAGTACACAAATCCTCTTTTTTATTTTTGTTTTTTTTTCACTCATCCTCAGTTACAGGCTCGGATTTTGTTCCATTATGGCTGGGGTTTTTTTCAGCTACTTTGGGCTTTTTATGTTCCTTGGTTTACTTATTTTCTCTATTCCCTTGGCCCAACAACTTCCAGGTAGAAACATTTTGAGTTGTTGTTCTTCATGACAGTATTTGGGGAGACCTTATAACAGCCTTCCAGTCCTTAAATGGGGTCTGACAAGAAGGGTGAAAAGGGATTTTTCCCAGTAGCAGGGAGTGATAGGACAAGGGGGAATGGCTTCAAACTGGAAGAGAGTAGGTCTAGGTTAGATATTAGGAAGAAATTCTTTACTATCGGGGCAGTGAGGCACTGGAACAATTTGCCCAGAGAAGTTGTGGATGTCCCATCCCTGGAGGTGTTCAGGGTTGGATGGGATTCTGAGTAACCTGACCTAGTGAACTTAAGGTCCCATCCACCTCAAGCTGTGATTCACTGAGTATTACCCCACTTCCTTTCAAAAGGTGGTTGATATTGCTGGTTATTTATATGTTCTATGAGAGCCTCACCATAAGGTGATCTCTTGAGAGGGGGCTGCTGCCAAGGCCAACTCCCATTTCTCTCCACATCCCTGGAAGGTTCTGGAGCTGTGGAAGCTGTCTGAGAAAGGAATTGGGGTACTCACCATCCCATAGGTGACCACTAGCAGGCCCAGGAACCAAGTCAAGACCAGATCTTGTTGACATGATACCACCTTTCCTTCTGTAAAATTATGCATTAGAGAAACTCTTCCTTCCTCTTCTCTTTTGTCTGCCTCCTTCTGTCTTTCCAGCTACTGCTCCTGTGAAGTTCAGTGCTGGTGACAATGGAAAGAAAGACAGTTCCTGTCTAATCCAACCCTTTCTGCTCTGATTGGATTTTTCTCCTTGTGTCTGCTTCTTTATATGATTTAAAACCTTAAACTCCTTGAAGGTTTTCCATTAAGATTTGGAGCACAATTTGGAATGGGGGGGAGCAGTCAGAGCATTACCTAAAAAGTGCCAGGTTATTTTTAGCTAATGGAAGAGGGGGGCTGATTGGATTAGGCCAGCAATGTGAGTATCTGGTGCAGGCTGCTATCAACACATCAACAGGGGAAGGGCTGAGTACAGCTCCTTCCACTTTCTCTCACTCACCCCTTTTACCCTCTCCTGCTTTGCCTTTCTTCACCCAGTAAGTGACACTTGCAGCAGCAGCAGTGCAAATTCTTGGGCATGTTCTGGTACTGGTCAATGCAGGAGTAAATCCCGCAGTCCCTCCTGCTGCTCCGCATTTGCCACCCGACAGCAGTGGATGCTCAGGAAGACCGAGGGGTAAACTTTTAAAGCTTCAGCCTGGGTTTTAGCCATGTGACAGCTATTAAAGCAATTGGGAGCCAGGTGGCTAAAATCCAGTGCAATTCTTTGTAATGGTACCCCTGAGAGTGCCCATCTCCTTTTAGCACTACTATTGATTAGGCAATTCTTGACTTTGAGAAACAAAATTGGTGTGTGCATCAAGGTTCTTTTCCTCAATTTGGCCTGGTTTGAAATTAATCGTTCACCCTTAGCCATTATTGTAAGCAGCTTTAAGCTTTGATAAATTTCAGTGTGATTTGAGTTTTCTGTCCCCCTTCTCTATGGAGGCCTGTTGTTTACTCGTCTTCACCAGGGCATCTCCAGAGCTGTTTGGTCTTTATCCTCATCTCCCGCATTGATCCTGTTATGTTGTCCAGTGTGACCATCCAAGCTCGGCGAAATGCTGGGGGTTTTATTTAATGGCTGCACACAGTGCACAGCGGGCAGGATTGAGGCTGAGGGGTACTTGGTTTTCAGGAGGTGCAGGGCATTTTATGAGGTAGACCATGTTATGTTGTAGCATGTGGTCCAGCCCCTGCCTCTGCCTTGACTGAATGGATGTGGAGCTCTTAGAGGGAGCACATAAACCTTGAGCAAGTTGCTCCTAACTTCAGAAACACTTAATGAGTATTTGATGGTTACTAGGGGCTGAAGTGCCACACAAAGCTACATGAATGTATACTTATGTTTGTGAGAAGGTGAAAATAATTGTGTAAAAATAAGGAAGGTGGTTTCCCAACCCTCTTACGTTTTGCATTTCCCTTCCAATATATTCCCCGTTCCTCCTTACTTTTCCAAGGTGTAGGAAGATTTTTCAGCATGTCATATCATGATTTGTGGAGAGACAGGACAGGTTCTGCATGAGGATGTGCCCTTTGTTTTGGGAGTTTAATGCGTTAAAATTATTTATGTGGGTTTTCCCATCCGTTACTTTTGGATGTTCTAGAGTACCCTTGTGAACTGTTAGGTAATGCTAAGTACTGCCACAAGTGACTGGCATTGGATAGCTTTTTCCTCCAATAAAACCCAAAGTGAAAGCTGGGCTGGACCTAGATGGAAAAAGCTCTCAAGCTGGTCCAGTGCTTCAGCAGCCAGGTAAATCTGTGTGAAGGCTCTAGAGTCTGCTGCTGCCTCACTTCTCTCAGTGCTTCCCCTCTCCTCCTTGCAGCCCCCTTACTACTCTCAGTAATCAGGCCAGAGAAGATGGTATTTAGCATTTCTGTGTTGCCAGAAGACCTTTGTTGGGATGTTTGGGTGTGGGGTGAGATGTAAACAAGGGAATTGGAGATGGAAAGGAAATTCAGAAACACTGACTTCAGAAAAACAACTGTTTCTTATTCCTGTTTCTGTTCAAACTGGGAGAAAGCAGCTCCTCAGGTGTCACAGTAAACTTAGGAAGTCCATCACCCCTTGCCAAAGAACATTTATTTAGGAGCCCCACAAGCAGTTTTATAAGACATCCCTGTCTGTGTTGAGCTGGGAGGTTGTCAAAGCCCAAAACATTCTGTTTAAACAAGCTGTTGTATTCCAACGAGAAGTTGTTTCAGCTGAAAATTCAAAGTCAGTTCTACTGAAAATTCAGCTCGTCATGAGCTTAGTGTGAAATGTGATGCCAAGATTACACGGACAGCGTTGCTGTCGGACTGAGATGGAGCTCCAAGAAAAGGAAAAGTGTGCACCACCCCTCCTATTCCAGTCAAGTTCAATCGAAGTTTTTTTGGAAGGATATTTTTAGAAATCCTAGCAGAATGACAAATTCCAAGATCTGTTAAAATATATATATATATGTATATCCATATATATAGATGTAATGAAATGATACAGAGCACAAATAGTGCAGAAACATGAATATTGAAAACTCCAAGGCAGATCGCTGAAGCCCATGCAAAAATACGTGCACCTTTGGTAGTGGAGGCCTTGCCAAACTAATTAATGAAGCATATGCAAACGTTCTACTTTGCAAACACACTTTGTGTTTCATTAGATTCTCAGAAATCCGTATGGAGAATCTGAAGCAAAAGGTATTTGATCTTTAAAATTTTTTTCTGTTGCAGGAAAACACATCCCTATGTTGTTTTACATTCACAGCTGATGTTATGTCACAAAGTCTGATATTTCTAAAGAGCTTTATATTTGCATTAAAACCTCCTCTGTTTTAACTGAGGTTTGTCAGCCACACATCTGAAACTGGTGGTTTTCCACAAATATTTTGAGTGGAAATAGCTTCTGTGCACAGAAATAAACCAGATATTCCCCATGTAGGTAGCACTTAGTGCAAGGGAGGTACTGCAGACATAAAAATGCTGAAGGGCAGAAGGGGAGCTCCTTCTCCCAGAGTTCACTGAGTGGGCTCATGATCTGTGACTCTCACTCTCTTCTGTGGTGTTATTTCCATTTTACAGACCAAAACAGAGGGCCAAAGGGGTTGGGAGAACAGAGCCGTGCTTTGATGGGGAGAGAGGAGAATGTGTGTGTAGCTGTCTTCAAATGGCTTCTGATTCTTTTGGACTTTGCTGTCCTTTCAAGCCAAATTGCCAGTGGGTTTTGCAGACTGGGGGAAGCAGCAGGGATGAATAGTGAAAGGAGGGAATTAATACCAAATTTGGTTCTACCCACGGTGTAATCCTGTTTATTTGCAAATAACAAACACGGTTCCATTGGCTTTCCTGAGCATGGGAAAGATTCTACAATGGTTAATGTATTTGCTATCAGATCTAAAGCATTCCTGACCTGACATCCTTGTTTGCACCTGCCTTATTTCTGGGTTTGTCTTTTCCCCCAGCCTAAGAGTGTCTGAAATCCTTTGTCCTGCCTGTTTCAGCCTTGCAATGCCAGTTTGGAAGATAACCATTTGGTTCAACTGCTGCTTGGATGTCTTGTGATCTCTTTGTTTTGGTTAGTGGCTCCTGTTGCTTCATCTCTTAAAGGACCTTACTTTTTCCTGTATCTTAAATAATGGGCTGTAAATGTGTCCAAAGATCTAAGCATGGCTTCATTAACTCCTTCACAGGAAAATGTTTAAGTATGTTAAAGTATTAATTACAATATAAAAGTGAGAAACGGTTGTGTCCAGATATTCTTTAGCTAAGATAAAACATTGCTGCTTCCCCTGACCTCAGTGGAGCAGCACCATTTTATGTCAAGAGAAGCTGCTGTCTATTAGCAATCAGCAGTGTTGACTCTTGACTGTTGTTTTTCTTCCCTTTACTTCCTACTGAAGAGGTTTTGGTTCACACATTCAAACACAGGCTGAGGAGAATTTCTTTTTTTTTTTTTAGTTCTGTATGGAAAATCTTGCAAGTGGGCATCACCTGCCTAAAGAATGGAAGTAATTTTACGTGGCCAAAGGGCTGCTCTCCTCTGTGCCAGTTTTTTCTCCATAGGCACCAAAGTTCCTCAGTGGCCTCTTTGGCATTGTTTCATAGCATCAAAGAAATGAGTGAGTCACAACCACTCTACTCAAACTGGTTTCCTATCCTCTAACCCAGATGCATCTCCCAGTAACGCAGGCTGGGGATGTTTGTTGATATTTCTTTCAGCAGCTCTCCCCAGAAACCACAAAAGATAGGTCCCATGTCAATCCATGAAACTGAGTAGTTTTTCCAGAAATGCTGGGCGAAACACCTGGGATTTCTCACCCCCTAAGATAAGGAGCAAATGTACCAAGCTGCATTAAACACTCATGGCTTCGTTTTCCGGGGGATAGTACAGGTGGTTTTGTGCCTTCCAGCATTCCAGGGTTCCTCAAACCCTGGGAAGAGGAATGACAAAGCAAGGTGACAAGGCTGTGATACCAGACTAGTCCTGAGGCATCCAGCTAAAATGACGGGAGGCAATGCCCATGGAAGGAGCGTGTTTAGAAGAACTGTGGTATCTCACAGTTCTTGTGCCATCCTGTCTGTACATTTCCTTTCAGAGGGGCCCAGGAGCTGCAGCTCAGTGTAGCAGGGTGCTCTGGGAGGCATCCATGAACATGTCATCCCTGAAGCATGAGCGATGTGTTTGAATGGCACATTGCAGTTCTCAGTGGGGGAGTTTTAGTTTGTTTTCCTGTGGAATAGAATACCCAAGAACAGAATTAAATCAGCATTTGGAAAACATTCTGTCCCTCTCTACACTGATTTTCCAAAGCTGCTTTTCACTGCATGCCTAGAAGGTCCCATTCAATTAGGAAATGTAGAAGTGCATGTACATGGTTTAAAGCAGTGCATGGGAGGCTGTTCTATTTTTCAGGCTCTTAAAAAATGTGACCACAGAGGATATCAACACAGATTTGTGGGATCATCTTAGAAAAGGTTGAATATAAAGTTTTGTTTGCAAATATATATGCCATCAAAACTTGATTTACCAATGCTGTTTACCATTTGATCAGATAAAAGAATATTAGCTCTTAAAAATGAGACACAAACTGAATTCCCTTTTCAATGCAGTATATAATTCTGTATTTCTCTGGGCTCATGTAGCTCTTTTTGTCATCCAAACAGACCCATGCAGAAGTAGCTTTTGAGCCCCTTCCCATGACAGTTGTTTAAAACAGCAGAGGTCCAGGTGTAAAGGAGGTCATGAGGCTTTGAAATGCCTTGTGGTGATTTTTGCTTCTGTGGTTTAAATGCCCCTGCTTGCAGCTCTTCCCCTGCTCTGCTGCTGGAATTACCTACCAGCAGCCAGACAGTGACCACTGATGCTGTGCCCTGATGTGGGGAGGCAAAGCCACGTTGCTCTGCAAGGGCTGGTAGGGAGTAGCTGGGACAGCAGTGCCTGGAACCTCCACAGCCATGTTCCCAGGAGACTGTCATCATCAGGACTGCGGCTTTGTTTCCAAATGGAGGCTCAGTTCAAATCAGAATAAATCTCTCATTTCCTATTGTCTAGTGTACTGCAATGGAATAACATCAAGCTTCATCCAAAGTTCACTCCGCTGGTGTTTTTCTTTTGGCTGCCCTGGGCTCTGAAAGAAACCCAATAAATAGCCTATGAGCAAAATTGTGCAGGATGATCAACATGCAACTGTCCTGCTGCGTTTGCCTCATGCCGTTAGTCATTATGAAAGCCTGCATAATTCTGGAGCAGGACAGCAATTTCCACACAGCAAATTGCAGATCGTGTTTGCCAACCCACAAAAACATCACAATATTTGCTTTGAAACTTTACAGTGCTATCAAGGGCAAATTCACTTTATCTGTACAAATGGACCCCTCGAGAAAACTTAGATTACACGTGCGAGGAAGAGAAGGCAGAACTTGGCTCTGGGCATGAGAGAAGTAAATCTGGCTTCCTTCTGTGGTGGAAATAGGGAACAAGTAAGCACAGAGCTGGGGAGATACGTAACTGGCAAGTGTGCCAGGGAGAAAATGTCAATGCAATCAAGCTAGTGGTTCTCTGGCTCCCCAAATTCGTACCTTGTTTGACTTCCTACCTAGATCCTTTGGAAAGTCTGCTTTTCTGCAGGTTTCACGGGAAGCACAGCATGCTCCAGTGCACCTCTATACTTCTGCAGATCAGATTTATCAATTTATCCATGGTGTGAGTGAACTTACCACTGCCAGAAACAACAGCCCCATTTTTTGGAGTTAGAACCATTGCAAAACTAGTTTGTGTGCTTTATTTTTTTATTTGGGTTATCAAAGGATTTTAGAAGTTTATTTTATTATTCAGCATTGCAGATGTGGCTGAGTTTAGACTCAGTTTTAGGTGGAAAGGTTTTTTTACATTCCACCACCTATCTTGACGGATTGTCTGTGTGCCAGAGGCAGTGGTCTTAACCTTGGATCAAAACCTAATCTCTCCTGCTTTTGTAAAACCTTTCCCTATAATTCTCTCTCTGGTAAATTATATTCTGTTCTTTGCCCTTGAATAATTTTAAAATGTATAGAATAAAGTGTGAGTGTGGGGGTTCTGTTCCATTGAGTGATACCTGGTAATCAAAATACTGCATTCATATCTTGCTGCAATGATCTCATTTCTACTGGGACAGCACTCCTGTGAGCACAGGCCCGTGTTGTGTTCATCCTGTTACAACCAGATAAACTCATAATGTAGACAGATAAGAGCTATACTCATTAATCTATTAATTGCCTATTGTCAGTTGTCAATATGTTTCGCTTGATGGGAAGCCGGAAGATTAGCTTGTATTGTGAGGATGTAGTTTTTTGTTCTGTATTACTATTATTTTATTTTGATGTGTGGCATGCTAGGAAATGACATTCAAGCTTGTGGCGTCTCACCCGAACAGAGTAGTTCTTGCTGCTCTTTAGGTTCCTGGAACCAGAAAAGTGCCATGCCCTAAATGGCTGTAAAATAAAAAGCGTTTTTTCAATCAGAGGACCCCGAAAGAGCTGTGACTGTGTTGAGTAACACGTTTTTTATGATGGGCATTCAGGACATTCTTAAAATCAACACAGCCTGAGATACCCTGATTTCCCGGGGAAGCTGAAACTCTGTGGGGACTTCATTGTTCGCTGGAAATTTGAGACTGATTTTGTCTGTGACTGGAGCTGCTGGAGCAAGATTTTATTATAATTGTGTGACCTTTAATACACCATGAAGAGATTTCAACTTCTCTATTTTTCTAGCCTATAACAAATCAAATGTTTTACTATAATGTACAGTCACCAAGTTTACACCTTAAGAAGGGTGATTTTCAAGGGCTTATCTCTACAAAGAACAGTGGAGCAGAGACAGTTTCAAAAAAAAAAAAAAAAAAGAAAAAAGAAGGGAGAGGAACATCATAGAAGCACTTTATAGACCCATTTGAATCACAGCTTTAAGTCATTTATATCACGGCCAAAAGGCCCATCCATGTGTGCATTTAATAATGATGGCCAGTTCTGAACGAAGACTGGAAATTTTCCTCTCCGTGGCACGAAGCAAAAAAACCCCTCACTGTTTCTGAGTTGGTAACTTGACCTGTTTGAATTATTTTATTACTTGCGAGGCTGTCAGCCAGGTGGCCAGCGTTTAAACTCCGAGAACAGATCTGGGAATTGGTTTCTGTGGAACTACCATAGTTAGGTGCAGCTGATGATTGGGCAGCTCAGGCATTTTCTAGGCACACTTGGGCAGCTCTGTCTGACAAATAGCAGCTCATCCATGGGGCAGTGAATTTTGTGCCATCCATGCGCAGGTTTTAAGGACACAGGCAGAATTTCCATATTGTCCAGGACATCTATTGGTGGTATGTGCCTTAAGAACCCACCTTCCTTAATTTTTGCCACGACAGAGGAAAGCATTTTACTACCTCAAGGCAGCCAAGATGTGTTCCCCTCTGGCTGCAATCACCCCAACAATGGATATAGGAATCCATTTGCAGGATCCAGAACCCTTTAGATCAAGGTTGGTCACATAGAACAGAGTTTAAACAGACACATTTTCTCATGATGTGTGTGTGGGACCAGGGTTTTGTTTCAGATTTCCAAAGGGAAAAAAAAACATTGCTGAAATGCATGTGGGTCTTTTAATATCCGAAGAAATTCTGTTTTCTCTAGCTATTTTACTATTCTGGGCTTCTTTCTTTCTGTGAAACGTTAAGGAGGAAAATATATTTAAATTAAATGAAATTACATGAAAGAAGAAAGGAGAAAAAAAAATCTCCCTTTCCACTGAAAATGTGCCAAACCCCTTTAAACTGAGGAAATTACTTTTCTCAAATATCATTAATGTTTTAACTTATTTTTTGGAAAGCCACAGGCATTACAATTTTACTCTTTCTCATCTCTAACCTTCTCCAGAAGAGAAGGCATTTTGGAACCTGATACAAGAGCAGAAGGTAAAGTAGGAAAAACAGAAAAAGAGTGAAGAAGAAAATCTCTGGCTAGCATTCAGATATCTGTATTCACTGGACACCAGTCAGATATTTGTATTCAGAACCTCAAAGGTAGAAAATGATAGAAAGGTGTGAATGGAAGTTTAATGCTTTGAAAACTTATTTAAGAGTAAATGTGATCCATTTAAATGCCTCCAAAATAGAAAAATTCAAAATACGGAATTTTTTTACATCTTTCCATTTCAACCAACTATTTTGCTTTTACATGAATATGGCTGAACTTAGGGGGCCCTACAGACAAAACACCTGACATATCCTTTCCCTGAGTATTTCTTCAGTGATGGGGACTGAATTGCAGAGATTAAATGCCTCATTTCTGGTCCGACAGGAAGTATATGGCAGAGTCTTGAAACGGAACCAGCTGTCCCAAGCCTGAGATGAACCCCTAAGCCAAAATCACAGTCTTCCTCATCATCCTTTGTTTCTCTTTCTTTCCAATACCTCCGCTAAACATTTATTCTGTTTTGTTCATTGAGATCAGTGGTCTCAGCTTGTTGCAAGCACCCTAGAATTTGACCCTTTATGTTTTTATTTTGTTTTGTACATTTCCTATATATTGAGTTGCTAGCTTTGCATTTCTCCTTGCTCCCAGATCCCTCCCTACTGTGCAGAAGGTGACAGCTTCGGGACCACAAGGTTTTGTCATTTTTGACCTGCAGGAGAGTGCACATCCTTTTTTAGCCCATGCCCCATTGTAAGTCATCCCCTTTTGATCCAGTCTCCATCCCCTTTTATTGACCAGCTTCCCTATTTCCACTAAATGTTTCAACCCTGCTGCCTGCTCCCTTTGTGCTGTATTTAATTCTCCATATTTCTGCAGCAGAACTGAGTCTGCCATCAGTTTGCTTAGCAGAGCAGAAGACAAAGCCAGGCTGGTGCTGGTGCTGATGAATAGGTCACTGGTGGCAACAACCCATGCTGCAGAAGTCAGCCCCCACTGACACTGTTTTCAGTCCACTTGAATGGAAGCTCCTGGGAGTCTTTCTTTAAAGAGCCCAGGGGTGAGGGAGGCAGGAAAAGGGAAAGAAAATAGAATAGAATAATTAGAGCAATAACACTCCAACTTTTTCAGTTATGTGTGGACTTGGCTAATTGAAATGAGAAGTACCTTGGGCACCTGTAGACATGGCAGGTGAAGAGGTTGCTCTCTTTTCCCACTGTGGCCTCTGCAGTGGGGCACAGTGACTTGTTCTGTCTCTGGGTTTTCTGTCTGTTATTAGGTTAGGTGCTGTCACCTTTAGAAACAAGACCTTCATCAGGCCTTACCCTTATTGAGTGAGGTATAGCAATGATCAGGAAGGGAACTGATCCTGGTCTGGGCCATCCAAGGAAGACAGCATCCAGTACTGCAGCTCTGGCTTCTCCCAAGTGAGCTAAAACTACCTCTGTGGTGACTCACTGCAAAGCCAGGATAAGAGAGAGAAGTGCTGGGGATGCACATAACAAACCCCATCTTCCAGTGCTTCTAGAACACACGTCACTCATATTGAGATGTATTCTAATTATAAAATTAGGGGTTTTTTATCCAAATGAAGTCCATTTTATTTACACACAATTGGAAACAGCAGCCATCTTTTTCAGAGGATGCTGAGGCTCAAACTGTAGGGCAAAACCATTTAGGTTATAGGTACAGGAAATGATGGGTATAAGTAAGGAAAATGATGGTTGAATGGGCAAGACTGGTGAAACAGCTCTTTATTAGTCAGAAAGCCAGTTTCTCTAAAGGTAGTGGGCAAGTAGTTTTAACAGGCTTGCAACAGATGTGCAGCCAGAAGTTCCAACAGAAATGCAAAAGAAGAGGTAGATGCTGAAAAATTTCAAATCTAACCTTTGAATGTAACGTAATAGATTTTCTTGAAAACCTTCAGATATTTAAATCTTTGTTCACAGATTACATAACATAAATACTTGGGGGAGATGGACTTTTCCGATACAAATAGGAAATGCATTTTATGAAAAAAAAAACCTGGATGTAATTTTAACACAGAAGAAGAGGGGGAGAAACACTGAAGCAAGAGTTCAGGGGCCAACATAAATTTGTTTCTGTTTCAGAATTATGTGCAACTAAAAGTGGTCAAAAGTGGTAGAAAATAGCACTGAATAATTTTTGCGGGTTTTTTTCTGAATATCTCTAATTGGTCAGAAGAAAACCTAATCACACAGTATATACAAGTGTATGTGCATATTTCTTTTATAGTCTGCTCCAAGTTTTACATAGGCTGTTTACTTTAGGGAGTTAATTTTCATATAACTTTTTTCTCATTCTGCAAAACGATTGAGGTCTCATAATTGATTTCACGTAGCTGACCTGTATGGCAAGAAGCTTGTTATTTAGTTTGTATTTTTGAAGAATAGTGTCTGCTTGCTTTATTCAGTACAAGTCTATTTCTGTTAGCAAAACACTTAAAGGCTGTGATGATGGGGATGCCAATAATCAGAAGAGGAAAGGCACAAAGTTTTGGAATATAGCATAGCTTCCAAATCATGTAGTTTTGAGAAATTGTTAATGTTTTGGTGCTATGTCTTAGCTGTAAACAGAGTTTAAACATGATCATCGCTAGGATGGATTGATTTTCTTTGAGCCTGCTTTTCTCCAGGCTGAACACCCCCAGCTCCCTCAGCCGCCCCTCACAGGACTTGTGCTCCAGACCCTTCCCCAGCTCTGTTGCTCTTTTTTGGACTCTGTCCAGTACCTCAATGTCTCTCTTGTAGTGAGGGACCCAAACTGAACACATGGATGTTTATTTACAAATTGCTTCAGGGAATCTAACCTGGGTCTTAATTGCTCTCTGTGATTTCCTGTTATAGTTGACCTCGTCTGCTTTCCCAGCTCTTGTGGTTTGTCCAAGCTAGTGGGAGCTTTGGGGAGTAGATTAATTTTTGTGAAATTATCCTACTTAAATGGTTTCAAGCTCTTGAAAATATCAGACATATGTTTATGTACTTTAGTGCAAAATCTGCTAATTTTAAGTTCAAAAACAGATTAGAAAATATGTAAGTGGTCAAGTGAGAGTGAAATGTTCCAAAGTCATTAAAACAATATATTTGATAAAAATGATCAAATTGAGTAGCGTTCTAATTTTTAGTTATGAACACTTTTAAGATTTTTAAAGTGGTTTTTATCCAAATTTGGGGCTGGAAAAATATAGTACCTCAAAAAAATTTCTGAAGGAGAAAAAACTGTTTCTGTTTGATTTCTCATTAGTTATACCACTTTTTTTATTATAAAATATTACCATTCTAATTTCTGGTATTTTACACTTCTTTACAAAGCAATAAGGCAAACACAACCTTATAAATAAGGATAAGAATGCAGAACCTTTTGAAGAATTGTGACCCAAATGATTTCAGAAGGAATAATGAAAAAGAGAACTAATGCTTTTATGTATTTTCCAATATTTGATAGTCTTCTGGTTTTATCAGACTGAGTAGGAGTTGTATGATCATTTAGTTTCACATGAGAAATATTTTTCTTATGTCTGAATCATTAAAATTCTTGTTTAAAAAGGAGGAATTCTGGTCTGCTCTCATGAACTTGCAACTAACCTAGAATTTTCACAACAAATCAAAATTAGCACTATTGAACATTTGAAGAAAAAGTTTATTTACATGTGAAGTATGGAGGCACCTTGAAAGTCTGTCTCTAAGAGCCCTTTTTGCTACTGGCATATCACTTACACAGTGAAAATTACTGTTCTGCTATCGGCAGGGATTAACACTCACTCCTTCCACTTTGAAATATGCTTTTTGAAGTATCCTACCAAATTAGGATACCTTACAAGAAAACTTGGGAAAATATTCTATTGCAGATGATGATTTTGAATTCCAGGCACTTTGTCTTAAAATCCTTGATTCTGATTTCATAGAGTAATGATTATTGTGTTTTCCACCACCCCTGTGGCAGCTCATTGTGCTAGTAATCACATCGCAGCAGAGTGAGTTTGTAGGAGCATGTGCATAGCAGAATTTGAAGCCCCAGGACCTTCATGAGGCTCCACTGTCCACAAATATCACAAATAAATAATTTCCTAAAGGTTCTGGTATCTTTAGCTGGTGCCCATTTGACACACGGTGCTTTCAAATCAGATTGATTGCCTCTCCAGAAAGGGTTCCCATAGCAGTGCAGGGATGATGGGTGCTTCATCCTTTCAAGGGCATTCCTTTCTCCTTCACGTTCTGATTGGGGTGGTGCATGACATTTTGTAGAGGCCTAAACTCAGTTGGTTTATCAGTTTATCAGCACTGAGAGAGAACAGGCACCAGCTTTGTCTGCACATTGTTGATGTCCAGAGACAGCTTAACAGACAAGCTTGACTGCGTCTTTTTTTGAAGGACACTATTACCCCATTGTTTCTTTCATGCAACTTACCCATCCTGCCCTCTTAATTTATATTCATACAAGCCCCTTTTTTCATATTACAGTTGTGTAAGGACTCTAAGACAGCAGTTACCTACCCAATAAAACATCTGAAGACATTGCATCTGTGTTTAGGAGTAACTTATCAGCCAGAAGCGAGGAGAAGCCAGTATCCTCTGTCCTGCATCACTAGGCACAGACCTCCCTTAAATGTTCTGTAGATCAGCAGGGTGGCTAAAAGCCAGAAAATTCTGGAAGGAAGCTATTAACAGCATGATGGGCAAAGCAGTCTGTTCTAGAGGTACCTGCTGACCTAAAGGAGCAAAGATGAGGTTCTGCTGAAATTTAAAAACAATTAACTGAGGTGAGAATTCCTCTGGAAAACTACATCTGTGTTTAACTGAGGGTATGTGGATGCACAGCTCCACAGCTTTAAAATTACCCAGGTACTGTGAGCGTTCAGCAAACACACTTTATTACCCCAAATCTACATTTACAGGTATGCAGTAAAACTTGAGCATTAAACCAACACTATCAAGTTGTTTTACAGAGCTCCAGAAGTGAGATAATCTTACGAGTTCCTCCACCCATCTGCACAGCACTGAGCTTCTGCCACTGGAGCTAATTTAGAAATGTTGGCAATCCTGGTTCTATAGAAACAAAGTTTCATGGGCTTTCAGATGACTGTAGCGTTCTTTGTGACTGAAAATAAAATTTGTAGAATTTAATTTTCTTAAATGCACACCCAGTGTGAGTTAGTTTGTGTCTCATAGCAGAAAGGCACAACGCAGTAAGAGAATTAATTGCTTCTGCTGCCCCCTTGATTTCTCACTAAGAGAAGCACTGCTGTGCTGAATATGAGAGGTAGCATTGCTACCAAGAACTGGACGTGTAAGGAGCTGCCAGTTATGCACAATTTATGCTGAAGTATAATAAAAGTTCTATGGCAGCTTATGGTATGTATCACAGGACCGGCACTATTTTGTTAAAACAAGAATTTGTTATTTTCATTTATCACAGTAGTTCAGGTGTGTTTCGGTCTTCCTCTGTCCTTGTCATCCTCTCAATTTGCTGACTCCATTTAGTTTCGTCATAAAATTTGAAGAGGTTAGTACTTTTGTGTCACTCTCGGGTACTTCTGAAGGCTGCAGGAGTTTACTTTCTGCATTTTCAGTTCATTGAGCTGCAGATAGATGTTCTTTCTCATCTAAGACTCATCATTTCCTTACCATTGGAGGAAAAAAAAAAGTACATTTAGGAAATTAGTGTGTGGCTTTCTTCAATTTGTTCCACACATAACTGCTCATCAACAGTACAGCAGCAAGGAATTGGCACACAGCTACAAGTGTGTGTTCAAATTAAAAGTGCATTCTGCGCTTTTAGTCTGGTGTTGTGCAGCAATTATGGGAGGAAAATACTTTTATCAAGCAACTAAAAGCACATTAATGCCAGGGAAAGCTGTTGCCACCTCCTACCTTCTTTATAAGGCAGTAAACGAGGAGAGAGGCCACAGCAGAGTCACTGTGTGCGAGTCGTGCTTGGAGTGACTCCCCTCAGTCCTGAACACTTGGCTGGCATTAATGGCCACAACTCTGGTGTCTCCACTCTCCTCCCCTCCTGTTGTAAGGGCAGTGAAGTGTAAGCAGTAGCCTCACAAAACACATATTGGATAGTGTTTGAAGAAAAACTCCTTAATTGTTAATTATAATAATATTGAGAATCAGAGAAACATTAAAATTGGAAAAGACCTTTAAGGTCATCGAGTCCAGCTGTTGAAGCACAGGAAGCTGAAGAATGAAGATGCAAAGTAAAAGCCTGACATTTCCCACCCAGACCCTGCAGTGATGGCTGGCTGTGGAGCAGGCCTTGGTTCTGAGGCAGGGAGGATTGATTTGTAACTACCATAGGATAGCTAGAAATTCAAGGTGATTTCTGTAACAGGTGGCAAATAAAATGCTCTAACTTCTTTCAAAATTTTTTAGGGGGGTGAGGAGATTACTTTCACATTAAATTTTTAGCCTGAGAAAGAGAGGAAAAAATTGAACCTAAGGAAATTATTTCACTTCATTTTGAGGATAAATTTTCTGTTCTGACTCTGTGTTTCACCTCATTCTCTGAAATTCAAAAGGCAATTTTCACTTTTTTCCTTTTTTAAAAATACCATGTGCTCTGCTTTCAAAAATGGCCATGGTTAGCTTTTGTGGCACACAGTGCCAGAATCTCTCAGAGAAATGTGCCTTTTATAGAATAAGATATGCATTTTTTTTTTTTTTTAGGCTACCATATAAACATTGAACTGAATCTCTTCCTGCCTTTCTTGTAGCCCCAAAAGTGAGGAGTTGGGAGTTACAGTATGGAGCAGCCTATTGTGGCTCCGTCACTTATGCAAAGAGGTCATGGATAATGGAGTCTGGAATACAAAAGGTGTAGGGCACTCTGCATCTGCGAGGAGAGGATCAAAACAAATCTCCTTTATCTAATGCAGAACCTATTACTGAATCAAACGTGGCGATGTGAAGGGTCCAAGTGTGCTTTTAATAATCTGTGTTACAAACAGACCATAATCTGCACAATTAAGCTCCTTGGAGTTGGCAGGATTTTGTGCAGTTGGCAGTCTTCCCCTTGAATAAAGGTCAAAAAGAGAGGAGTGAATCAAGCGATGAATAACTTTTAAAGGTATTCTATGATTCCATTGAACGTTAGAAATGTTTTCTTCATTGCGCTGGTGTCTTTAGGGAAGAGTGAGTTGTGTGTCCTTAATTTAAAAGCCTGCCTATTCCAAGAGTAGGGGCAGGCTGCACAGTAACCCAAGGAGGCAAAGGGAATAGGGAACCTCCCTCTGTCCCTTTGTGGGTGGGACCTGGGCCACCAGCGTGTGTCCGATTGCAGCACACCCTGGGGAGCTCTGCTCGTGTGAGTGCTACCTTAGAGCTGCCCTTAACAGCTATCCCCGACTGTTTTCTAGGTTCAAGTGTTTCTGGCACCCTGGAAGAAATTCCTGAGACCTTGCTTACTCCATCCTGGGTGGATGTCTTGCTATCCAGACCACGATTTCTCCTTACAAATGCAATTCTCTTTCCTGCAGGGAGATAGAGTATGTGCAGTTCCACCCAAACGGGTGGTGTAGGGCTTCTCTCACAGTAGGACAGCCTCTTTTCGTGATTACAATGAGGAGAAACTGTTTTCATTTAAATAGGAAAATGCTTGAATGGTTTTCTCATCCCTTGCCCCTCCTCTTGGCAAGCAAATGCACGGTTGGGGCACTGAGTTTATCACAGGCCAAGGGGGGAATTCTCTTAGGAGCCTCTTGTTGAAATGTTGGCAAGACATCACTGAGCAGTTCTAAAGACCTTGGGAAGCCCCAAATTTCTCTAAATTTTCCCACCACCAGTCTTGAATGTCGTTGCCTCTTTGGCTCTGCAAACTTTGGGAGAACATCAAGGTATGTCCTTGCAGCCTCCATAGTGTGCTCATCAGCACAGGGGCAGCCCCACAGGACGGGAAGGAAAGTTGTTTGGAAAGGGAAACCACCCACGTACTAATCTTTTTGTTTCCCAAAGTTATTTTTTTCCTTCACCTTTTCTCCTCCACAAAATACACTAAAGGGAAAGGCATTATTTGCCAGAATCTTTTCTGGGAGAGTGAGCTGGAGAAGCTGCACTGCCTTTGCTGAACACAGATTCTCAGATCCTTCAAAAGCCTCTGTCCAGCTGCCTCGCTCTCGCTGCCGCTGTGTGGTGCGGTCTGAGTTCCTTCATCTTTTGTGTGTTGCCATTACAGTGTAAAATCAGGGGGAAACAATTTTCCTCCCCTTACACTCCTCCATTTTGGGGCAAATTAATTCTGCTATTGCTTACTCAAAGAGATGCTTGCAGACCTGGAGGGAGGTGGTAGAGGAGAGGTGGAATTTTTCTTCTCTGTGTCTGGAAATCAAACATGGTCTGACCAAAGTCTCCTTTTCTCTCTGTCCTCCTCATCCCCTTTTTTATCTTTTCTGGTTTTATTTAGGTGTTAAAGTTAAGTGTTTACTAGATATAATTTCAAATGACAGCTTAACTTACTATTTTAACCAAAACTGTAATAGAAAAATATTTTCCCTGCATTGTTAAAATGCAACTCGATTCCTGCTCAGTTACCCACACGTAAACAAGAATGTGTACTTGCTGTTGATATGTGGAATATATTTTTTGTTAAATCAGAGAATGGTTTAAGAATTAAACTAGAAACTAGATGAGGAAAAAACCCTCAGAGCTGTAATCAAACATCCATTCCAACAGCTGAAACATGTTATTACATCTTTCAGCTGATTTATCGTACCCAAAGAGATTTCATAATCATTCTCGGTATTAAAACAAGGGGAATAGAGGCACATTTCAATAACAATGATTGTTGTTTGGAGAATGCCAATCATGTCTAGGAGTGTTATTTACATCAGACAATATGCAGATATTGTGCCTCCAAGCCTGTTCCTGTTCGGTTTTGTTCTTTGACTTACACAAATGAATGCTAAGAAATGTTGACAAGGAGGTTCAATAGCTAAATACAATAACCGAGGTCCTGCTGACTTCCTTTGGGGAGGAGAGGAATCTTTACCATGTATGTAATGCAAGCTGATGTGGAGATAAATGCGGCTATAAATGTCTGAGCTCTCTTTGGTGTGGAAGGTGGGGAGAAATTGAATCCATGCACCAATTTCAATTTGTACTCACACATTAGCTATAGCTAATTCGAGAACAATTAAAAGGCAGGAATGAGAAAAGCAGATGTGGAGCAGTGGAATGTATTGCAGAGAAGCAGGCTTCACTTTGTGTTATTTTCTAACACGCAGTTTTATTTTTGCTGGAGTCTGTCACAAATCCTAAAATACCATTACAGAGTTAGCAGATGGTTCCCAAGTATTCATACCTGATAAAGCCTCCTGGGTGATCAAGCACTGAAAAATCAATATATTTTTCAACTTTCAATGGCTAGCTATTCAGTTTCATTACATCTCGCTACTCCTCCATGGCTACTGTGATATGGACACTTACTTCACCATTGCATTAAGCTCTAATCTCCGGGCCAGCTGATACAGGCAGTTAATGAATAGCTAGAGTACCACCTCGGTATGCTTCACAATTCTTCTGATCTCAGTAGGATGTTTCGAGTACTGTGATCTTGTGTTTAGTAACACCCCAGTTCTTCTCCCTCTTTTTTTTCCACACATGCACAGACACCCCTCTCCAGCTGTCACCTTGCTGAGCTTTGAAAGGAAAATGCAGTAAATACACATTTTAGCAGAAATATTTTGCTGTGACATTTGACTCTTCTAAATAAAGAATATCAGCAAGTCACAGTAAGCTAGATCCATGCCCTCTGGGTGACCACAGGAGCCATATTCTTAAATCTATCATTTTCAATAAAGCAACAACTACAGATAGGTCTTTAAAAAGTCATGCTTTGGTCTCCAGGTTATCTACATCCCCCACAAAATAGCTATGCACTCTGACTGACTAGTAATTATTTTTTTAAATTTTTCTTTTCCCTTCTCCTACCTTGTAGCATGGGAAAGTTAACTGGCAGTAAATAACAAAGTGTGAGTCGGCTTTGTAATTATTACAGATACCTGAGTATTGGTTTTTGCAATGCATTTTGGACTTCATTGGGGTAGATTTCTAACATGGGGCATCTCTTTATGCTTCAATTTGTATGGAAAAGTAAGTGCAAGTTAAATGCTGGTGAATGCATAAAGTATGTGCCTGCACATGGCCACCCTCATAAACTGGTATCCTATATTTTTTAATTCTCCATTAGTATTAAATATTTCACGGAATTTTACTATTGCAGTTTAAATGAGGTTGTTTATTGTCATTGTTTTTACACATCAGTCCAAGCCCAGTGACACCGACCAGGCTTATTTTACATGCACCCAGGCACCATGACATCGGTAAGCCTGGGGCATGCAGAAAACCTATTGAGTCTGATTAAGGCATGTCTTAAATTTCAGACATAGGTCTTAATTCAGTCAAAAGTGGAGGAGATGAGAACCTCTTTGTTGAAAATGGAAGCATAAATACAAACCACATGAATATTTCCTCTTTCTTAAATGTACAAAGGGCAAGAGCAAGCCTGTGTGTGCCATGGCTGTGTGGAGAAGGTCACTGCTAATTAGGAGGAGCCCTTTCCATCCTCAGTCTTTGTGCCAGGCGGCTCTCAGGCAGGCAGAGCCGTCCCTGCTGTCCCCCAGGAACCCCTTCCTCTCGGAGCAGTTAACACAGCAGCGGGAGGAGGCCAGGGCTCCACGCTGGCACACGATCCACGTGCCTGAGCAGCCAGGGCTCCACGCTGCCGACAGCAGCGTGCTCTCCTTTGATGGTGTCCTCTGTGATGTCTGAAAATAGGAACTTGTTGCAGTGTGTTTCGTGTGTCGAATCCTGTCCAGTGAAATGCCATGGGGCCAAACTCAGCAGGATTTCCTACGGCTCCATTCCTTGCTTTCGCTGTGGAAAAAGTGGCTTTAGAATTTTTTTAGGTTGGTGGGAATTGGTCGTTGAAGTCATTATAAATTTTTGTCTGTTCTTGATTTGGGCTGCAGGCATTCAACCTGTGCTGCCTGACCGCAGGAGCCAAATAACTTTGGAGAAAAAGACCTGCGTCGTCTGCAGGCAGTTTTATTAACATCTGAAGCACACAATTGTGCCATGTAGGACCTGCGTCCACGCTAGAGCCCTTTCATTACCCTGCTATGCGGCTGGATTTATGCTGGTGGAAGTCCTGGCTAAAAAAGCTTTTGTACAATGATTAATTGACCTTAACAAGTTTAAGGATGCTTATTTGCACACAGTTATGAAGTGTTGCAATATGTCACAAATGAGAGCGGCTTCTATTATAAACATAATGGCATAAACAGTGAAAGCTGGTTATATTTCCTTAAAAGTTCATTGCAGGGAAATGGGGAAGCTTGAGAAGCTAAACAAATCCAGGCAATAATGGAAATGTAGCATGAAATTACTTCTGTAAACAACAGCCATTCATTATTTGAACATTTTTCATAAGAGAGTCAGCAGACGAGCGTCGATGTTAAAGGGTGTGTATGGAGGGGGAGGAGGAAGCAGGGAGATTATGAATTTCGAAAGAAATCTTCCAGGGTTATGCAGACAGACGTACATCTGTTTAAAAAAAGGGGGTATGTAAAGCACTGATTGATCCCTGAATATTAACAATCGATGCCATTTTCTTCATTAACTTCTGAGTGGAGCACAAAGAAAGGTGTATTTGATTTAAGGGAAAGAGAAGGGAGCACTATTTAATGTTGATTTGGTGTAGTGAATAACCCCAGAGAGAAATGTAAATACCAGGCTGCAATAACATGACAGCACACTAATCATATTTACAAACGATATTAAATCTGTCCATTGTGCTTGCCTGGCTGCGGATTGGCCCGACTGTAATTGTCACTGTAACCAGCGCTGGCTTGTGGGAGAATTTAACTGCAGTGATATAAGGTGAGTGCTAGGCTTATTATTACTTTATTATTACCCGGTTTATGTTTATTAAAACAATTTGTCATGCAGAACAGGAATGGGAGAATGGGAACATTAAATCGTGCTGTACTCAACCTGAAGAAATGAGTTACAATAAAATTAATGGCAGGCAGGCCACAGCTGACACTTGTAGCCGTGTGGAGCAGCTACACACTGGTTCGTTTCATTTGCTGATCGTTTCTTGTTAGGGTCACGCCATTAAACTTACATATTGAGAACTACTGAAAATCTGAGGCAATGAAGGTAAAGTTTATGAAGCAAAAGTGGGGTTTTTTTTCTGCTGCTAATGCATTCCTTTCAATTATTACAGAAATCAGGAATGCAGATTGAAAGTTTAAATCATACTGAGTTATTAAAGACGTGTGTTGGAGTGAATGTCCTTCAATTTTACAGAGGCTTAGAGAGCTGAGAAAGAGCTGAGTTTAGGCTAAAGTGAGACCATTCTCTAAAGGCTTTGAGCAAAGAGAACAGCGAGAATAGTGGTCATGAAAGGTCTCATAACAAGTTTAATAAAAGCTGCTTTATTTTCTTTCCCTGGAACTCAAGGGGTCCTTATTTGATATCTTCAAATTTATTTCAGCCCAAATCTTCATTATTTTAAAGTAGAGGCAGGAGGCAATGACCATGGGAATAGCATTGAGCCTCTTGGAATTCAGCAAAGAGGCACAGTGACATAAACCCCTCTTGTGACACAATTACGGAAGAAATTAAAAGTGTCAGGCTCTATGTACTTTAGCTGCATAGAAGAAATCTGGCCTCCTGATGAAACATCTTTGTACATGAAAAAGTAATACCCTGCCCTTGTTTCCCATTATACAACAATGTTAAGGAGTCTTCTGGGGTGATTATTAGGGATTTGGTGAAGCACAATAAATGCTGAAGATTAAATCTGAGCACTAGCAATTAGTATTGAGGGAGGAAGAGCACTTTTTTTTCCCCCCTTTTTCAAAGTATTTATTAATGAAGCTATTTAAAGAAAACCCAGCCAACTGCTGCAGTTAGGAAATGTGAACCTTTCATTTCTAGCAGTTTTATACTTGTGCAAGTCCTACAAAGTCCATGGGGTTATTCTTGATTTATACCAGTGTGAGAAAGTAGAAGATCAGGCTGTCTCTGTGGGATTTTTTTTCCTCATTTTCCTTTTTTTAAACTAAGATAGTTTTTTTAAGTCTTGGAGAAAGCCTTCAAAGGGTGTATTGAGCCACAGGTTCTCTGCCTGTGTCCCCAGTCACAAAGTCTGGACCAAGCATCCAAGAGTTCAGCATCCAACCACTGTAACAGAACAGTGGAATGGGACCTGAACTCAGGAAAATCCAGTTTGTTGAAGAGAATGAAGATATTTCTTTTAGAAATCTGTTTTGTCCTTTTGGTTTTCCAATAAGGGGAAGGGCAGATGTTTCACTCAGAGAAGTAACTTCATGTTTAGCCTCGGTGGTGAAGCTGTTGCAATCAAAAAGGCCGTTCCAAAGCTGAGAAAAACATATGGAACAAAAATTCCCTTCCCTTCTTATCACTTCCTCACAAACTGATCACCTCCTTGAAATAACAGCCACTTCTTTGAGAGCACCAGTAGGTTCATTTCTGAGGATAAAAGGAGAGACCAAAGGCCCTGGCTCACAGATTATTTTCCCTGCTGAGGTCTAGTGCAATAAGAGCAATCCACTGCAGTGGCAAGCACTCATGGCAGACCTGTGTCTTGGAAACTCCTTGGCTTTTGGAGTGGCTCCTGTCTGACTTTTTGATGTCGTGCTGGATGTGCAAATAAAAGAGAAGTGGTTTTGGGAAATGGGAAAATCACTGAGGGGATAATTCTTTCTGTGACATCAGGCTTTGTGGCTGGTGGCCTCCTCTGAGGGCCAAAGTGGAGATGTAAGGAGGCACAGATCTGGGGGCTTGATGCTCTAAATCTGGACAGCCAGCAGGTCCATACTGCTGCAGTGGGAGGTGCAGTGGGAACATGGCAGACAGCAGATACCCACATATTGCTGGCTTTAAGTCCTTTCCTGTGCCCTCTTCTACATTCATTGCAAGGAAAACACATTTTATTAAAACATGTTGACCTCTGTCCCTTTCCAAATAGGCTTTTAAATGTTGCAGCAAAGCTCTGACCCAGTACTTTTAAAAGTAGGATTTTAACATAATATTCCATCTTAATTTGGGGGGAGGTTTGTAACATTCAGTAAACTTGGGGAGAAACCAGATAGTCCTTTATCCCCTTATGTGTAAAACTCGTGAACTCTGAGTAACACAGACACTGTGAGTGTCTTGCTGAATTGCTGTGCTTATTATATGTGCAAACACCCCTTTGACATGGAGGACAAGGATAAAGTAGAGAATTTGGAGCCATATTTATCACTTGGATTATTAATAATAATAACATTTGGCATCTTTACAGCACTTTACATTTTCAAAATGCCGCATAAACATTAACTAAATGGTAGTTAAGTGCGCATAAATGATATTCAGAGCCATTACCCTCTACTCACTGTGGGTCTGCACTGAAATGCGTGTGCTGCTGCTTGTTGGAAAATCTTTACTGCTCATGTGAAGTATCAGTTTTTCCTGGAAGAACCAGACTGACCATTTTTCATTTTGTTTCGCATGCACCCGAAGCCTTTTGTCCATATTATGGATTAATGGTCTGCAAAATTTCAGTTTATTGGGGAAAAAGAAGTTGTTGATTTTACTTACAGGAGCATAAAAACAAATAAAAATAAAGTAGAGAGCTCAGAAAGCAAAACATTACTCCTATTTTTTTTTTTAAATCACATCTTAGTTTGATTCTCACCATGGCCATGCATTTTATGCTCCGTTTCCTGACTGTGGGGTCTGCTTCTGCTCCACCACATACATTTGAATGCTGGATGCTCCTAGGGCTGCATGCCATGGACCAATCCAGCCATTCAGAGCCACCTGACATACTTGTGCCTGTCTCAGTATTGCCAAAAGAGGTTCTGCTTGTTGTCCGTTGGATAGGGACTGTTCGGGATACTTCATGATCCATTGTTTTCAAAGAAAATATCTGTACTTGCCTTATCCCTCCCCCCAGTTTGCAACTTTCTTTTCTGTAGCCACACTAGTTTGTATTGCAAGAGTGCTTGCTTTTGTTATGGCTTTGGTGCCTTTCTGCCATTTCAGTAAAACAGAAAGTGGGAAGATTTTAGGAGCATCCTGCATGTCTCTCAGTAGTTATGGCAGGTCTGTACCTGAAGACAATTTACTGTGTAAACCCATCAAAGAGGAGCAGAAATCAAGGGAAATGTCAAACAACAGCTTTCAGGTTGTATTGCATCAACGTAATCCAGGAGCAAGCAAATAATTCCACTGTCACTTAATTAAAAGTTTTAATACCTTATGTCTTTGACCTTGTTCTTTAGCTGAACACATAAAAGCAAAATGGGCTGCTACCTTAATCTCACTTTGTGCCATTACCCTCTGATGAGAGAATCCTCCTGGTACCTCTGATGTGTCATTGAAGCGAAGGGAAGGGCTGTGCAGACTGCTTGCTCCTATCTTCTGCACGGAGCCTACCTTGACAAAGTTCCTCTCGCTATCTTTAGTCTTCTCCCTGGAGCATCTGGCACATCAGGACAAGAGGGATCTCAGCCCCACAGCTTCATTTGGGCCTGTTAACTGTAACTACTGATGTCGTTTACAAGGATAAACCCTTAAAGCCAGGCCAAGGTAGACAAAGAAAGAACACTGGAGTAATTCCCTTTGGACAGCAGAGATTGGTGTTCAAGTTATTGAAAATCTGTGTAACTCATTTTCTCTTTTGTCATACTTAAAAAATCCATGAAGTTTGGCTGAGTGCAAACAATAAGCTTTTATAGTTGCTGCCCTTGTTCATAAATGTGTAATCTTCTGGGACCATCAGAAAAGCTTTGGTACAGCAAATTAAAAGTCTCTAAACTTTTCTGTGTCTCCTTGGACGTTTTGTAGACCTGCAAATACCAAGCAGTAATCAATATAATGCCTCTCTAATAGTTTAAGGCAAACTGGCAGCTCCCGAGTCAGAGAGCACACCGCATCCTTCTCACGGCTAGACATGGCTCCTGCCAGGGTCACAGAGGAACAGTGTCCCTTGGCTGGCACAGGGAAATCAGGAGGGGCCAGCTGGATACAGCTACGTGCACTCATTTCTGAGGCTCTCAAGTACTTTCTGTCCCATCATCAACTCCCTCATTTCGGCAGCACTGTCAGTGAGCTGTGCCCAAAGTCCATGCTGGTGTGTGGGTCACAGTGTTTGCCATCTCCTGTTCCCTTTGTGTGTCCATGTCTGGACTTTTCCCTAACAAGCCAATTATGTTGCAGCCAGCAGGGTGAGTTGCATATTCCCTCTCTCCTCATTGTTTTAGCACAGTTTAACAATACTCTCTTACTACATCCTTTATTTTATCTCCGAGAGAATTGTGTTATTTTTATTTGTGGCGAGGCATATGGTATTCAATTACAGAGCATTTGCTCTTTCATATCTTGTCAGTGAATAACCTTATCAGTTTAACAGCTTCGGCGAGGAATATTCAGCACGGGCCAGAGAGGGTGAGAATCATGGGTGTATTTTTTGCCTATTGCCAATCATTTGCATTCTCTCCCCCTTAGTGAGGATTATACCAAAGTCAAAAATGACTTTGCACCCACTGGAAACAGCAGCTGTGGGGTGGGGCGGGCTGGCTGAAAGTTGAGTGTTTTCCACCACTGCCCAGCTCCTCTCTCGTTATTTGAACCGTCACTGCTCGCTGTGAGTGGGGAATGGATTCCTGCAGTCGCTCGTGCAAATTGGATGTGTGCAGCCATTCAGGTGGGCAGTGCTGCTGACTGGGTGCCCAGCTGTGCTGATGAAGCACCTGAAGGTGCAGCAAGCACAGCTGGGCCAGTGTCCAGCCATGTTTTAGCTGCAGAAACAGCTTGGGCAAATGGTACCCACGTGCTTCTGACCCTTGGGTGCTCGCTGGGGTTGGGTGGCAACCTGGTGCCTGCTCATTTATGGAGCCAAATGGCCCAATGCTTTGCTATGATGATGAGAAAAGTGGAGGGAAGTTTTGTCCGCAAAAAATTTCCTGTAACTTCTAGTCCATTTCTAGTGGCTGCTTATTTTTATAATAAAGAGTGCTCTTTTCTCTAGTGTGGCCTGTTCCAAAGCCCATTTACATCAACATTAAAGCTTGCCACTGACCTAGTGGCCTCTGGATCAGGTCCCCAGCCTCCTTATCTTCTTCCATATTACTGGCACACCTTTACCTTAGGTCTTGATTTCTGTGGAGCTCTTTAGGTCAAGCTCTATCTCATTGATGTGCCTAGGCTTAAATTGATTCAGAGAGAAACTGACTGTTCTTCTAAAGAGGTGGTCATTTTTCTTAAGCGGCTTCTATTTTTAGATAAAACTCCTTGAGGCAGCAGGCAGCCTTGGTGCCTGGCTGGCAGGAGTTGCAGTGTGCTTTGTGACAAACCCCTTTGGGGCACACCACATGGCAGCTGGAATTGTACCCAAGGATGCCCCACCACTTCCATCAGCACGTTGGTATCAGGAAAAACATCAGATTCTTTCATTCTAGAATTGAAGAAAGAAATAACAGGGTTCAATCTTGATTTACGTTTTCAGTTGGGTAGGTCCCAATAATGTTGCCTGTCTTCCTGAAAATCTTAGGAGTGCATATCTTTTGTTTCCAATGGAGACTTTGTTGCTTGAATGAAAAATTTAGGCCGATTGTCCTAAATACTCTTATGTGTAATTACAAGATTGGTTTAACTGTTTGGGCAGACTTCTTTAGCATCTTTTGGGGAGCCGGTGTGCCCAGCTTCTAGAATCTCAAGCAGGACCGCTGCCAGGGGTGAGCTCGACAGAAAAAGCATAGCAATTCATTTCTTCCCTTCTTCTCTCTTCTCTTCTGGCTTCTCACTTCTTTTTCCTGTAAGCACTGTTGGGTGTGGAAGCACTCAGTTGAATGTAATACAGATACAGGTGATGAGAAAGGGAGTCATCCTAGCCACAAAAAATATTTTAGAGTGCAAAACAGAGACCTAATTCTCCTTGCACAATCCCTGTGCTGTGAGGCAGTTGTAGGGTCAGGGGCAGGTGTGGGGCCTTGATATGGTCCCGTGGTAGGAAATGAGAGGGATGTTTGGTTCTCAAAGGCCAATTCATTCAAAATTGAGAAACTGTTGGACTCATTGCTTATGGCAGAGTTATAATTTGCTCTGCTTTTCCTGAAAGCCAATAATTTCTCTGGCGTCAGGGAGGATTAAACACCTGTATTCACAATTATGCATAAGAAATGCAATATTTTGTTCTTTGGCCAAAACCCAGAGGACTCTAATGGGGGCTAAGGAGTAACATCCGCTCAAGGCCAACTCTTCAATAGATGTCCACAGCAATATTTCACGTCCAAAACATTTGCTACTGGCCATTGGCAGAGAAAAGACACCTCTGAGCAACAGCCCCCCCTTTTTTTAATTACTTATTAAATTAGTCTAAATAAAAAAGCATCAAAGAAAAACCAGTAGAGTGAACACTGATACTGGTGACAGATTTCCATCAGTAGCTGACCTTGTGATACAGAGTCATAGCTCAAAGTGCCTGTATGACACCAATGAGTTGGGGCTGTTTAGTTGGGCAGTGCCATCACTTGATTATTCTGTGAGAAATTTCAGAAATACAGTTGCTTTATGAGCCCGACTTCTATGATGATAAATTTCCAAAAGCAAAAATGTGAATTTAAATTACTCGTATTCATGTGAGCGTGGTAGAGATTTTTGGAATTGCTGCGGCAAGTTATGGATGATGCATGAAATGAAAAAATCCCTGCCCAGTGCACAAGGAATACAAAAAGGGTTCTGCAGCCAGCACTGTGCTGCACTGTGCTACGGGTTGTGTGCTCTTTGGGGAGAGGGGTTTGTTTTTTTTGAAAAGCACCCAGCCTTCAGCACATGCACAAAAGTAAACAAAAGACAGAATGAAAGAAAAAAAAAAAGATAAATACCCCCTGACACCCAGGAGCACCTCTGGTGTAAGACCGGTGCCTTGTTTCCTACCCCTGCCTTTCCAGAACCCCAGAGCTGCCAAGTTCAGCATGTGTGGGGCAGATTCTCCTCGCCTCAGGTCAGCTGTTCGTAAATACATATCTTTGTGTTGCAAAAAGAATGGGGCAAAACCTCTCCCAAGTGTGTCTTGTGTATCTCTCCCTGGCCCAAGGATGGCATGAGACAAATAGAAAAAACAAAGATCTTTTCTGGGGTAACATGATCGTATCCACTGTGCCCCACATGAAATAGTGTCTCATTTGCTTCTAGTCTGAAGCTGATCATGTAAAACAGTGGATATCAAAAAAAAAACCCTGAAAAATACCTGCAGGTAATTTTTTATAAATTTAATTCTAGCATTAGGATTTGCCCAGTCTTCTAGTCTGCAGGAAACTAGAGTGATTCCTCTTTCTGGGACTGCACTCAGCATTACTGTCTTCCAGATCTGAATCTCCAGTCACTTATTTAAGTGATTGAACTCTTAAGTTAAATAGACGGTATCTGCAAACACTGAATGTGATCTGACTTCATCTTCCAAATTTAACATATTTTCTAATTGTCTAATGAACTCTTATACATGTGCATGTATTCTTACCTGAATACTACTATGTGTAATACATCATTAAATAATTCCAGTCTGTTAAAGCATCTTCTGAAGTTCTTTAATATCTGCTGCATTGTGCTTATTTGATAATTTTTACACAATCTTGAGACATCTGTGTTTTCTGTTTCAGACAGGCCCTGTATGGGCCCCCCATCCCACAGCTTCATATCTTACTGTTCTGTATAGGAACAGTGGGACCAGATGATCATTTTAGGCCCCTTCTGACTGGAACTACTCTATTCTGTCCTATTTTAGTGTGTGGCCACCATGACATCAAACAGCATTTAGATTTTGCTTTTAGTGCTGGGTACTGGGTACAGATGA
This sequence comes from Pseudorectes ferrugineus, assembly GCA_008033365.1. Taxonomy (NCBI): domain Eukaryota; kingdom Metazoa; phylum Chordata; class Aves; order Passeriformes; genus Pseudorectes; species Pseudorectes ferrugineus. Next base: position 34,358 of record QWTY01006730.1, read on the forward strand.
TGTGTGTGGTGTTTGCTCTCTGTTCCTGAACTTCAATGTGTGTTTTCAGAACGTGCTAATTCATTTCTAATCTTGCAATGCAGTTTGTTGAAAGCCTCCTGCTGTGTAAATAGATTAAGACATCTGACCAAAACCTCTGTTTTATCTTAACCTTTGCCTTCACTATACCTTTGCTTTCCAGTATTCTGTTTATTAAAACACTTTGGGTTTTTTTTTTCCCCTCTCTCTTGTATATTGTGCCTAGGATGACTCATTTAGGAAGGATCACTGCCTTCTCAACACTCACACTCCTTTGCTGAACACAGGTGTGTGAGTGCTTCCACACATAGTGCAAACAGGCCTGGTCATTTCTCACCGAAGAACAAAAAGACTTAACAGACCTCATTTGTGTTTTGATGGGCATTAATGGAGGTATCATCCTAGTCTTAAACCCCCAGGTTTCTCCATATCTTGAGCTAGAGACGTACTGTTGAGATTTTAATGACTAGAAAAAACCACAGTAAGTATTAGAAACACAAGAGTGTAGTCAGGCTGAAGTCCATGAGCAGTGAGCAGTAGCAAGCAGCTACCCATGTATTACATTTATAATTGATTGCACATTGTTCTTTTACTGCTTGCTAATGTTTTCCTTCAGAAAAAACCCCAGATTTTACTAATTCTGCAAATGTTCAGACCCTTTCCCACAACTTTGCTTTGACCTGTCTCTTGTATCACAATGTTCTGTCTGTCTTAGTCCATCTGCTCAAGCTTCCTATCTGTGTGGATCAAGTGCACTTCTCTGATTAATGATGCTGTCTGGCAATTGGTTTTATAGCCTGTTCTGGCACAGCATGCAGTAATGTGGTTCTATTAGCCCATGTAAAAGGCTTCTGAAGCTGCTACAGCAAGGGAGCCAGACCAGTAGGTCAAAAACAGCACCTCATCCCTATTGCACCATGATCGACCAAGTCTGCCAGCTTTAGACAACTTCTTTCCTTTCACTGAAGACTCACAGCTTATGTTTTTCTGTTGGCATTTCAGGGCGAGGTTTCCTATCAGTGTGTGTTGGCTCGTGTTTCCTTGGAAGTCAGCCTGTTGGAAATGGATGTATCACGGGCAGAGAGACTTGCTGGAGATCTTTGAGGCTGGAAGCACTGGGGAAGGTGCTGCACTCGCCTGAGCTGGCCCTTGGTGGGTGGTGGCACCGAGCACCTCTCGGTGTCTCCAGGATGAGCTGGTGCAGTGCTGTGCCACACCTATGGCTTGGTCTGCTCGGCCTGGCTCCAGTGCTGAGACTTTGCTGTGTGTTTGGACAGGTGGGCACCAACTCTGATGGCACTCTCCACACCTTCTCTGCTGTGGCCAGGTCCTAACAGCTGTGTCCAGATGTGCAGTGTTCAACTGGGCTAATTTGCTTTGTGTTCACTCATGGTCTGTCATGTCCCTACTGGTCCTGTGACACCAGGCAGGGCTCTATCGTGTGGCACAACCAGCGTGTGTTGGCTCTGCAGCTGCTGCCTTCCTTCACATCCCTGTAAAAGCTTTCTTTCCTCTCTTGGCACCTTCCAGAGTGTAGGGCCAGCACTGCTGCTGGCCAAGCAGGCACGCCACAGCAGCATCAGGTGCCGTGGTTCCATGGGTCTCCCCAATAAACGTGTCCCTATATCCATTAGCCTCTGTGCCCTGTAACTGCTTCCTTACAGAGGGAAAAATACCCCCTGGAGGTGTTTTGGACCCATTTTCTGTAGGAGTAAGTTGCCTGTAGCTCTGCCCACCACGTGTGTCTCAGCATGGCTTGCACTGTGTTCTTAAAGCACTCAGAGCTCTTGAGGATTATTTAGGAGAGCAGCCATCTCATGGCAGTGCATTTTTATAGGCTGATGAAAACCCCAGCCGTGAAATAGTTAATTAAAAAGTCTCCAATTAGAAACTGAATATATTTTGCAAAAAAAGTTCCATTTGTTCTTCTCAGTGAGAGGAAAAAAAATAAGCAATTCAAATCATTTTGAAGTTCCATTCCTTCATTCATTAGGAGACTTAGCTTGCAAAATCCTAATTAAAAAGAACATTTTGTGTTAATGAAAATGTTCTAATTTTTTACCTTATGAACTTAGTTAATTTTTTTCCATAGCATCCGGGAAAAAGAGGTCTCCTTAATGGCTTTGTTCAAGTTTATATTATTTGATTGCAAAATTTGTGAGACAAAAGAGAGCTAAACTCATTCCGTGGTGCCCTCCAGTTAACTGTTCAGTTGAAAAATGACCTTCATAACTAAGTCCCTTGCCTTTTCATCGATATCAAGGAGTTACAACTCTAACCTACAGTTGAGGAGGTGGCTCCAGTCTGGTAAACCATCAGAAATTGCATGAGCACCCCGTGGAGTGTAGATATTTATAGATATCTAAGAGGACTAGAGATAACTAAATAATTTGAATCTGAATTCTCAAACAGCCTAGGGCTTTTCTGCTGGCTTTCAAATCCAGCATCCTCTTGCATGACTTTTAGTCATTAAAAGCAGAGGTTTATTTCAGTACCTAATAATTCTGCGTCAGACACAATAATATTGCGAGTCAGAGATCACAGGAGGTGCACGCAGGTTCCTACTATGGTGCAACAGCGAGAAAGGCAGCGCTTTTTAGGTGTCTTTAAATCAGCTGCACTATATATGAGGTTATGTTAACTGTGAAACACATTCATTTATGCAGCCTTAAGATTCAATGCGGAGCTCTCTGCTGGTGTAAATCAGGGTGACCGTAAGTCAGTCGTGCTGAGCCGAGATATGCTCACAGAGAGCCCCGACCATTAAGGAATTTTGCACCTTTGGTTTTGTAGCCTTCATTTTGCCACTAATCTATCTCTGTAGGGGTGGATTTTAATATTCCAAATCTCTTCATAGGCAGAAATCGCTATAAAAATCTTTACATTCTTACAGAAATACAGATCGGGAGTGTAAAAATATTTTGGACTTGCTCCAAGGACTGGAAAAATATTTATTGGAGTATCAGGGAATCACAGAAGCGCATAGGTTGGAAGGATCCTCCAGAGGTC
>QWTY01006731.1:0-34064 GCA_008033365.1 Pseudorectes ferrugineus
GCAGAAGTCTTCAGTTCTCAATAGTTCTGTGTGGCATATTTTCATGTACAACCTGTACATTTGTGTGATATATATTCTCCTTGATTGTCAGGTATTCAAGTTGACAATCTGAGGGAAAGCACACTCCATAAATGTGTTCATGGATGACAAATTATGGGTGTGATCTGGCACTCACAATTCTTGTTTACTCAAAAGATATTATTATACTCATGTTTTGCTGTATCACCTCAATATTAAATAGTAAGTTTTGGGGGTTTTTTTTGTTTCGCTTTGTTTTGTTTTTCTTAACAGGAAGTTGAAGTTACCAATTTAATAGGTCTTTTTCTCTAAGATCATAGCTTAGTCCATTTTGTATTTATATTTTCTTTATAGGTTCTGTGTCTTTGACCTTGATGATCTCCCCAAGTCCGCTAATTGATTTGAACCTCTCCAAAACAGACTTAGAAATAATATGTGTTTTGAGCAAGAATTGTCTATTTCTGTTTATTGAGTATTGCTCAGTTAAAATAAATTTCATGCTGAATTTAATGCTGGTTCGTGCATAACCCTTTTGCAAAGGTTTTCAAGTGCCCAGGGCTCAGAGCTAATAACAGTAACGAGTGTACAGAGCAGCAACTCTCCCTGACAGCTTCAGAAGCTTGCAAATGCTCCAAGTGTGCTGGGTTTCTGCCTTTGCTAGTTTCTGGACAAACATTTGTAACAGATGATTGGAGAACTCCCAGCAGGTCCAGCTCTGCCATCCCTGCTGCTGCGTGGTGCCGGCGGTGCTCGGGACAGCAGCTGTGCTGCCAAAGGGGAACACCGAGGCAGCAGGGGATGTGGAGCCCAGAGGCAGCAAAGGTAGCCACCCACAGCTCTGCTAGGCGTGTTTCTGTGTGCAAGTTAGCAGTATCCCGAGGTGTTGCTTTGTTCTCCAGCTTTAATTCAACTTGCTAGAAGAAGGCATTCCTCAAAAATACCTTCCTATGAGCACAGCTGTGACCTAACTCTTCTGACTGCAGCTGTGCTCTTAAAGCTGTGCATTGTACAAAGGCCTCGTCCTGAAAGCTGATGCTGGCCGCACTTCAACCTGCCCTGCTTTCGGGGTTTCGTGCAGAGGCTGTGGTGTGGCATCCTCCTCCCTATAACAGTGTCAAAGGTGTCCTGGCTTCAAGGGAGCCCGTGTTCCAGTCTTTGAGACCATGAGATCAATCAGGAGCGAAGAGGAAGTCAGGCAAAACCACCAGGAGGCCTGCATGGATGAACAGGATATTCCTGGATGAATTCAAAGACAAAAAGGAAGCCTACAGAGGATGGAAGCACAGACAGTCTGGGAGATATACAGACAGCTTCTCTAAGCAGTCAGGGATCTCTTTAGGAAAGCTAAAGCCCTGATAGGATTAAATGTGGGCAGGGACATCTAGGACAACAAAAGCTTCTGTCGTTACGTTGGTCATAAAGGGAAGACTACTTGGGCCCTCTCTAAAAGGAAGCAGGAGACCTGGTGACCTGGGACATGGAAAAGGCTGAGCTAGTCAATAACTTCACTGGCAAGTATTCCAGTCACACCACCCATGTCACAGAAGCCAAAGGCAGGGACTGGGAGGATGAAGAACTTCCTGCTGTAGAGATCATATATGAGCCTTCCAGTACCCACAGAGGCCTGCAAGAAAGCTAGAGAGAGATTTTTTGTGGGGACACTTAGTGATAGAACAAGGGATGATGGCTTTAAACTGAAAGAGGGTAAATTTAGATTGGATGTAAGAGAGAAATTCTTTAGTGTGAGGGTGGTGAGGCAGACTGGAAATTTTCCCAGAGAAGCTGTTGATGCCCCATCCTGGGAATGATCAAGGCCAAATAGGATGGAGCCTTGAGCGGAAGGTGTTGCTGCCTGTAGCAGGGAGGTGGAAACAAGATGGTCTTTAAGGCCCATTTCGACACAGACCATTCTATAATTCCACGGTCATGTTGGTTTTCTACTTCTTAGTCCTCAACAGGAAGAAAAGCACTTGAAACCACATGCCAGTCTCTCCTTTCAACTGGTGCTTTTCTAGCTCTTTCTAAGGGAAAAGAATTACTGTGCTGGGCTATTTTGTCTCGCTGGGATGAGAGTGTTTCAGTGATAGAGTTACAAGTATTTGGGAGCTCACAAGGAATTTCTCTTCTAAGAGTTGCACTTGGATTCCATAAGAACCTTGAAAAGAGCAAATTCACTTCCTGAGAGGCCACACTAAAAACCTATTCATCATAAAGGAAATAATTTAAAAATGCATTGGACAATAATGATTGGATTTTTCAAGATTCTAATAATTCAAAGAGTTAATAGTTTAAGACGTAGAAAATAAATTTATAAGGCTTAGGTATACTTAGAAGTAAGAATTTGGAAAATATATTGTTTTAGCAGAGGAATAGTAAAAGACAAATAAAGCTATGTCAGTTATGTTAAATGAAAATCTAAAAAGAATCAATATAAAAGTACAGTTGTCTGTCAGTAGCTATTCCAGATGAAAGGATATGGATTTTTCTATTCTTTTCTCTTAACAGGCTTTGTACATGTTAAGGGTTCTACATCCCCTGCACAAAGCATGAGCTTTGGTGAGGTTCAGTGAGCCTTATAGGGGAACATGAGTTTTGTACCGGTCCCATACATGATGTAGTTTCACACAGAACAGTATCAGCTGCAAAAGCAAGAAAATTTTAAGACAGGAAAAGACATCACCAAAGAGCAAAATCATTTAAGAGATTGTCTATCTTAGAGAGCAAAATTTATTCCCTAGTGTTTTCGTTTTGAAAAATGTGACTTGCACAACTTGGAAAAGCTCGAAAAATAAATTACGGCAAAAACTGAAAACTATTCCATTAGAATTGCTCTCTGAATTTCAATTTAGATGGCCTGTGTTCCTATAATGGGCCATCATACAGTCAGAGACAGTAGGATTAGGGTCTCTGCAAAAAGCTGGCGGATTCTTTATGTCAGTAAACCTAGATATCTTATCAATGATGCATGGGATTAATGACAACAGTGTAATTTTTCCAACAGGAAAATTTTCTTCTGGGTAAGTAGATTTCCTTTCTTTAAGCTCAAACAGAAAGATGTCGAGCTAAAAGCCCCCATGTAACTAGGTGTCTAATAAAAAATATTAGAGCTGCTTTTGATGGCTGTCAGAACATCATTCTCATCTGCACATTGCTGTAATCAGTTTAGCTGTTCTTAACTGTAATGTAAAATTACTATCTGGTAAGATTTTGATTCACATGGATACTGTGAAGCTCAGGAAGGTACAATATAGGTATTGGTTATTCCAAGGAAATGAGTTTTTCTGAGCTGCGAGTGCATTCAGCCCAGCAGTGGATTTTTGAAAGTACAGCCGATAAAGACCAACACTTCTGTCACTTTGTCCCTGTTCCTTCTGTCTGCAAAACTCTGTTATAGCGAGGTCACCATCTTAATTCATTGTCCCAGTGCAGGCAAAAGTGCTGGCAGAAGACATAACTGCTACATCAAAGGCAGGCGCGCTCTGCCCATGTCAATGTACTCACTGAACCGAGCATTGCTCGTGTTCAGTCCTTCAGCACCACTTTCATTTTTTTTTAAAAATAACATATTGATTTTATTCCAAGAAAAAATTTCTGAGCACAGTAAAGTGGTTACCAGAGAACAGAATGATAACTTTTGTACTTATTGAATGTAATTTTTTTTTCTCTTTGAAAAATAGTAGTATCCAAGACTGTCAGAAGTTGGCATATTTAAATCTGCAATTTTCCAAATTAGAGCTTTTTTAAGCTGTCACAGTATTTGAATGCATTTTTAGGCTCTCATTTTGAAATGAATTTTGCTTAATATGTGTCATGTATATAAGCTTTAAAAAAAAAATTACACATTTTAGTATTAATCAGAATTACCTGGATATAAACTGGATAAATGCATCCTTTGCAAAGAGAAGGGTAACTCCTCTAATAGTTTTTCTCCCAAGATGTGGATGAATCAGAAAAATACAGTCAAAGTGATCTAACAATAGGTGGTATTTACAGGGCTTATAAGCCAGTGAAATATATTCTGAGTACTTTTCAAAGAAGACATTTATTTTGAGCCAATGTAGGGAGTGAACCCATGGCATCACAATGTTCACTTACATCTGGTTTGAAATTTTGACTGTTTACAGACAAGTTACAGTGTGAATTATCACTGCATTAAATTAAGCACATTGACTGTTAAAAAAATAAAAGATTAATTTGTTTTATGTAGCATTGTATCATTTTTTGTGGTCGCTGTTAAAAATAGATAACCAGAGGCTAATAGATGTTAATGGTCTCCTTCACCATTAAAAAAATCAATGTTTCTTGGATACAGCATATATTATTGCATTATTTTGCTTAAAAATGTTTGATTTGAGAATTTCCATGCAAGAAAGTCTGCATTCACCAATCATCTCTGTTTTACCAACTCTTGAAATTTCATGCCAAATTTGATAAATATTTTCTGTACAAATTAACTTTGGACTCCAAGATGTGTGAACATGTTACTACTTGTCTTCCAGTAAGAGAAACAGATAATCAGTTTGTTGTTTTGGGGGGTTTTTAAAATATTATTTTACATATATCTGTGTATCTTTAAGGGACACATCATCTAAATTACCTTTCCACAGCTTTTATATATTACTTTCAAACTTGTTGGAGAGTAGTTAGATTTTCAAATGCAAGTAATTAAAATTGTAAGCTATTGAGTTATTGATGAATACTGAGCTATTAATCAAGCTAAAAAATTCTACAATCAGGGTTCAGTGCTCTGAAGCACTGTAAAATAATAGTATTTGTGTTCAGTGATGCAAGTAGCCACAATTAAGCAGTTCACTTGACAAATGAGATAGTTCACTTTATTTTGCACTTAATTGAATTGTACATGCCTGGTCACCATTGTCTCTTTCCCTTTAGTTTTGGTTTCTAGCCATTTAAACATATACATTTATTACGGAGAGAGCAATTAAGTTGTGTTGGCCATTGGCTCTGGAAACGCAGACACCAGGAGTTAAAACATTGTGTAGGGTAAAAATCATTATTATCCCTCCAGAAAAAAAATCTTAATTTTCTTAACAAAAAGTCTAATCAGCATTTAGGACTCTGCCACTAACTTAAAACAAATGTGGCATGGAAAAAACCTCCTGTAGGATGTTGATATTAAGCCACTTTTACGAAAGAGAAATATATAGACATGTTTCTTGGCATTTTATTTTAGTTAGTATTTCAGCAGACTAGTCTCACATTGCTGTCTTGTAACCTTTTTTTTTCTGTGTTTGCAGTCTGTTTGTTATGATTCTGAATTTGTAACATATAGGTCAGTTTTGTGTGTTTGTTTGTTATGTTTACTTTTAACAAAATGTTTTGTTGAAAGGCTGAGTTCTGGGTTTCCTTTCAAGATCCCCAAAAAAGGCTTTTTCAATCTGGATGGAAAAAAAATGTTAATAAAATGCAAATATTTTCAACAGATGTAAGAAAATTGAAAGATAATTATAATATGGTGGTCATTTTTTTCCAAGTCTCTTATTGAAATAGGTGATCTCTAAAAGCCTTCAAAGCAATATGAGAAGTTAATTGTGAATAGCTACTGAATACAGCTAAGATATACATATAACCATCAGACATGCTTTTGTAGGTAAGACTGCACCTGGCACCGACAGACAGAGGATTTCATGAGTCCCTTAGCTCCAATGTGTGTGGATCTTTTTTTTAACTAAGGAGTACCGTGTTGAGTTTGAGAATTAAGGCAGGCATATGATGTGCAGTGCAGGCTCACTAGTTCACTGAATTATGGTTTGTGGGCCCCCATAGACTCTCAGTCAATTTCTGCCCAAGAATTCAGCATTTGTTAAAGTGTTCATGAAGTTTTGGGTATGTGTGTCCCAAGAAAGACCCAGAGAAGTGCACCCACAGTTCTCTTTGGAAATTACTGGGAAGATCAGGTGCTCCCTCCCGTGTGGTTTCCTGCTCAGGCCAACCGAAAGCACTGATGGCATGCTGTTTCTCTTTCCCCTTGCAGGCCCTACCAGTGCGGTCACTGCTCCCAGTCTTTCTCCCAGCCCTCAGAGCTGAGGAATCACGTCGTTACACACTCCAGCGACAGGCCTTTCAAGTGTGGCTACTGCGGGCGTGCCTTTGCTGGTGCCACAACACTCAACAATCACATCCGGACACACACCGGGGAAAAGCCCTTCAAGTAAGTACTTGAAGCCAGCAGCTTTTGCCAGCTGAGATTAGGGAGGGAAATGCATTGCTGCTGCTCACTAGCATCACCAGCACTCGGCAGATGTTTACTTGAAAGCCAAGGTCAGACCATGAGATGAAACAGCTAGTGGTGCTAAAATCAGAATTTATACAGGTTTGGTTTTGGGTTTCTTGAAAACCTTGCGCAATTTTCTGTTCTCTAATGATATCTTGATTGTTTTAATTAAGTAGCAAGCTGCTGCCAGAGAACCATGGCTGAAAATACAATCAAGACTGGGACAGGCCATGCTGTAAGAACATTAATATCATTCTTTGATGTCTATATGCTGAGGTAGATGGAGCTTCACTTAAAAGCTAATTTGGTTCTGATCAAATATGGGGGAGAAATATGCACCTTCTTTTAGTCTCAGAATCACTGGATAGAAAATGTAACTCTGGCTTGTGGCATAAGTTTTGAAAGATCATAATAACAAATTGATAGTGTTAACCTGTCCAAGACATAAGAAAAAAATAAGTCACCAGATAAAGATGATTTTACATTAAGCAGACTTTGTTAATTTCTGAAGTTTCTAATTACTGATATTAAAGCTAAGCACATACCTGTCAGAAATCTTCCAGCAATGCTCATTTCCAGCCGTAGTACAGCTGATTCAGGTATAAATTACCCTCTGTCATGCAAGACTCTGCCTACCTAACAGGAAGTGTTCTCCAAGGCAGAAGAAATATTTCCCATACTTGTGTCTTTGTCTTGGCTGAACCGGCAGGCTCAGAGTATATATATGTGGTAACTGGAAGAAGCCCAGCTAATGTATTGATATCACTTCTTTTGGAAGCTTCCTGGATGTTCCTAGGAGGAAGGGGAGTAAGTGTAGAAGAAGGTTTGTGTCTCAGTTCTCCGAGTACTGTCTGTTCTCTGTCTGCTTTTCTCTGTTTGTCTTTTTTTTCTACTTTTGCCAAACTGTGCTTTTGATCTGGTTAATGTAAGAGAGCTCAGCCATGGGGCTTGTCAGAACCCCTCATAACAAACCCGACAGAGATACTGGGGAACACGCTTTGCCTCCATATAAGGTTGGAAGGAAGCATGGCTTTCCTGCATGTCTTTGCTGGGGGCAAGGGGACAGAGCCAGGAACAAAATGCTGCATATCCAGTACAGAACTTGCATGGCAGAAATAATGGCTAGGATAGTGTTGTGGGAGGCAAAACATGGAAACTCAGAACATCTAAATATTGACTTCTCTTGAGCCACTCTGTTGAATGCTCAGAGCCCATAGAAAGTGAGCCAAAAATGGTGTGAGCAATCAGATTGATTTTATCTAGTTGCTGTGTAAATAGATTTTAGTAATTAATGGAAGAGGTTTCCAGGTCAAAATGGAAAATAGATTTCGTTTAATGTTAAGGTGTTACTTATGTGTAACCTTGTTGACTCCACTTAATTTTTTTCCTTAACATCCTGTTTTTGTCATGTTTCCAATAGATCTGCTATTTTGCCCCATTTAGAGTCATTATTTTTCCCCTTTGGTTTACTAATTTTTTTCCCCTTTTCCAAAATGGGCTTGATTGCAGCACAATTTCATTTGTGAAAGAGCTTAATGTATGTACTACAACTAACCAGTGGTCCGGGATTTGTTTTGTTGTTTTTTTGTTTTGCCCTGCTCATGTGGAAACATTTAAGTATTCCAGGACGTATCTGACTATTCCTTAAGTTGCAGGACAGAGCAACAAAAAAAATGTGTATGCTTTGTACTGGTTCTTTATGATGGATGGCATAATTTCAATCTTGCAAGGTGTTTCTTCAGTTTCTTCCTTAAGCACAAGAAACAATAGTACCATTTTCTCTCTGGAAGGCTTGTTGTACTATTTGCAGTAAGCTGACCCGTAACTTCACATGAAACTAAACCTGGAGCTGCAGATCTTCCCATCCCTGCTAGTCAGATAAGAAGACACATAAGCCTTGATCCTGCAAGCTGTTCAAAAGGGCAGATTTGTCTTTTACACAGGACCGCTTGCATTTGAGAGAGGAGGGGCAGAAAACTTATCCAGAAATCAATCTACTATCTCTGCTGGAGAAGAGATAGCTGCAGCTCATCTTGATGTCTCATCACCGTTTAGATCCTCCTTTGGAAAAGGGGTGCACAAGATCTGGTATTAAGAATGTTCAGGAAAAAACCCTCAACAAATTCCAGTAAGCAAGAACCGTAAAGAGAACAAACACGATTTCTGTCTCTTGATCGTGCAATTTAGGTTTAAAATGTTTGTTTATGAAGCAATTTTGAATCTACACTTATCAAAAAAAAGAAAAAATAAAGCAAGATGGAAAAGTCCACTGAGATAGTGTTTCTGTACCTCAGAGAAGTTTGTATTTGTGGTGATGTACACCCTTCTGTTAACTATTTTTAATAGTATAAAGAATTGTCATACATGGATAGTGAGGAATTACTTAAATTACAGCTAAGTTATTTTAAATATATATATAATGTATATATAAAGTATAATTTTGAAGGTGTTACTAAGTTCAATTTTAAATATGCTTCTGCTGTAAATGCAATCTCATGATTTCTAGTGCACTAAGGCAGCTATGTTCATAAGCGGTATATAGACAAATTACAGTGAGCATTGATAAAGTCAGCAATGTTAAACACTAAGTATGTTTGTATGCATATTATTTCCAGAACTTGGTTTTAAAAATGATGAACATACAGGGACAGCATTTTAAAAAATATTTCAAATTAATTGTTGTGTAAGAGGAAGTTTGGGATAGGTTAAAAAGCTTTTTCTGTGAGAAGGCATTTTCTTTGTAGGTCCTAGGTAACGTTGGATGTATGGTGGAAGACTTTTCTATTTGCTTTTCATTAAGATAACAATGCTAAGTGAGGTTATCTGTAGTCAAAGCTTTAGCTGAATTGCCTGGACTGCAGGTCCAGTTAGGAGGGATTTCTTTTCATGTCATCACAAGCTATCAAGCCAGCCTCACCACTGTAAAGTTTTTGTGTATTCTTATCTTACTGAAGTCTCCACTATGGCTGCTAGTCTGGGAACAAAGCTCTTAAGTAAATTAAAATGTAGGAGAAAAAGGAAAATTATTTGTCACCTCCCTTCTCTTAAATTTTTCTCACCCCCTCACTGCTTCCATTTCAGCAAAATTAAAAAATACTAAGGGGACTTGCCTGCAGAATCAGGATTATGCAAAGATATGATATTTAGGAGTCAACCCAAAATAATTAAGAGGAAATATCCTTTCAGCTTGCAATAGCTCACATGTTTTACATTGTTTCTCACTGAAATGCAAAACTGGGGAGCATTCATTTCAGGTTGAATATATATGTTGTACTTGCAGTGATGTCTCAGCGTTGTCACAGGGGTTTTTTTTTGGTTGGTTGTTTTTCTTGGATTTTTGTTACCCTTTCAAAGGCGTTTAAAATGTAGTGTTAAATGTATTTGTTGAATGAAATCTTAAAATGTTTATTTTGAGAGTATCAAATTAATATCTTTTTCTCTAAAATAGACCCTCAGCATTTTCTCCATCCAAAGCCTTTCAGAGAGGTTGACACAAACGTGCAAATTAAACCAATCCTCTCTATAATCCTCTATGTCAATGTTTTGAAAGCACTGTGAAGCAAACAAGCAGACCAGTAACAATGAGGGCTATCTAAACAAAATCAGAAACCCCAGTACTGTAGAAATATCCCAAAACTCTCGGTGCACTTTGTGAACTTAAGAACAATTCTGCTTACCACCTCCACCCAAGCAAATCATACCAGGAAACCTTGTGGCGGAGTGAAGACTTGAGACTGAGGAGATTGAATGCTATAATATATTGTTCCTTACAATTACAGTGTACACATACATTGTAAAAGAAGATAACATGTATCCAGTTCTCACTGATGGTATCTAACTGTTTGAGGACTTTGGGATTGCTTTGGACCTATATGTGTCTGGGGCTGTTTAAATTCCATTCAAATGCCATCAGGTGGCCCTAAGTGGAAATTAAATTGTATCTCAATAGTAAGTGTCATTATTGCCAATACATGTATCTACAGTGTAGGCTTAGCCAAAATTTAGTATTTCTAGCAGTCAGGCGTGGGCTCAGCCCCATGGTTGCTTGGTGGGTGGTCACATGAGATGGAGGAGGTCACTCTTTTTCCTTTCTGACAGTTTTGACTACTGTTCAACTTTTCACCACAACATTAAACATGTATGGGTTATGGTACAGGAATATGCACACAAAAACACACACATGCTCACCAGTCTCATGGACAGAGCTTATGGCAGTGGTTATTCCACTATGACGGGCTGGGAAAGAATGGTTGATAGAGGGAGAGACTGCAGAGAGTACATCACAATCCAGAAGAAAAATATTCCTGCCCTTCCTCCCATTTCTACCTACTGTGAGACAGTAATGCTGACTGCTGTGACGCTATTATCTTCACCTTTTCTATCAGTTTGTATCCAGCAACAACTTCTCTGGACCACACTGAAAAGAGGAATCAGGAGCCTAATACACATCTCTGCCCATAAGCCAGGTACTTATATATCCAAAACTATGGTCCCAAAAGCCACATCATTTGGAAGTGCCTAGAAAATCCTAGGCACCTTGGGTACTATCTGAAGGTTATCCAGGTACAAGAGAAAGACACGGGAATTAAGTGCCTTGCCAGAGGCTTTATTCTGACTTTTGCCAAAGGACTGTATAAGTGCAGACATCACAGTTTGACCAGCAGCAACACTTGGCACCCACAGCTCTCCTATTCAAAGGGTAGATGCTTGTAGTAAGGGGTTTATTCTTTTTCTGTTCTCTCTTTAACATCCTTCTTTCCCTGTGCCTTTATGTTAGTGTATCAGCCTGTAGCTGGGAAGGTTGGGCACTCCCACAACAGAAGAATCTTGTGGCTAGAGGATGGGAAGTTGCATTTTAAAGAAATATGGTAAACCTTGCTCTGCACTTTCATGAACAATGCAAGGTGCTGAGTGAATGCAGTGCCTGGTTCTAGCCTCCCAGACAAGTTCCAGAAAGGGTACAGAGGACTGCCAAATGATTTTAGTGGGTAACATTGTCTTTTGATCACTCTACAGCCTTCATCTAAGTCACTAACTGTGCCTAGGCATCCTGTTACCCTGTATTTCATTATTTACCCACACTCCTAAAATCAGGTGTTGCCACACCTGATTTTATAGGTTATTTTGCAACTGTATCACTTACAGCTTAGCTAGGCAAGGATCCAAGCCTCCTATTACTCATCAAGCAAAGTACTTGTCTTTGTAGACATCAAAATAACAAAACTATCAAGTTCAAGTAGACAGTAATATCTCATACAGACTAAGTTAACCCCCCAGCCTTAAAATTGATTATAATGCCTCTGTGATAGATATATATGTATGTATATAAAAATAATACAATAATTTGCAAGTTTGTCAGGCAATGAAAGGTAGTATATTTTGACACACTAATCCAGTAAGTAATCAGTTTTCTAATAAACAATCAGCAGTACACTAATGTGTCATCAGCACTTCAGGAGCTCTGGAGAGTGGATGATCTGCACATAGACGTTAATGAATACCCCAAAAATCATTAAGTAATCAATACTTCTGAGTTATTTTCATTGAGCTGATAGGTCTGATACATTAAAGCTGACATTTTACATTTGTCAAGATCACAGTGCAGTTTTTAACAGTGGCATAGGATGCTAAAAATATTCCATGAAAGACAATCAAGGAAATACAACTTAAAAGTGTTGACATTTTAGATTGGTACAGTAACCTGGATGAATAACTCTGTAATGTCTGTGCTAAATAGTTCTGAAGCAGAACTGTATCACTAAAAATTACTAATATGAAGAATACCCACAGTTATGTGTATGTGTAAATATCTTTTTTTTATAAGCAGATCACTGACAGTTCACTTTCTATCATTCACATCAGTGAAGAGAGAAAGACTAAAATGAATTAGCTGAGTCCTTTGTTTTCCTCATTTCTCCTTTGAAGGTGAAGAATTCATTGTAGTGATACTTTTACGATAATCTTATTTGAAGATAAAACATCACATGGTACCATTAAACCAAAGACGGCTTTTGGAACAAGCAAGAAGGGTCTGCTCCATCCATGTTTGTGACTCATCAAACAACCCTCTCTAGTGTTCAGAATGAAAATCAAGAAGGTAGCATTTGGGAGATTAAATATAGTAGTTTGTCTTTAAGAGCAGGGATAAGGGATTAATTCCAAGGTAACAGTAGCCTCTATTCTATCCTCTCCAAAATTCAATGTCTTTGTTCACTCATTCACACAGTATTTTTCTTGCAGATTATGGTTCTCTAAGAGAGGACAGGGTAGAAAGAGAGACAATGTAAAAGACAGTGAAGCAACACTGATGGCTGTTATGAGTTCTTGCTCAACCCACAGATTTCTCAAATAGTGTGGATGTTCGCAGATAATTAAGCAACCACTATCTCTATGTGCCTATTTAAAATGAATCCCACTACATAGATCAGATAAACAAAGAGTTTTCTCTTGTTCTAGGATCGAATGATTACTGCTTTGTGATTTCTCATCATCCAGTAGGCAATCATGGATTTTAAAAAAGCAGAAGCTGAAATTCTATTTGTCATCAATTTCTCTTAGGGGTTACAGAGCACAAAACTGCAGACAAGCTGCTTCTTTGACGGCTCACTCCTAAAAATCTCTTTTTGTTCTTTATCTATTTGAACTGACAGTGATCAGAGCTACAGCAGGACAGGCCTCTCTGGAGAAATCACCTTCCCCCTGTCTATTGACAGATTCCTCTGTTCTGAATCAGACAGGCCTTGTCCCATCATAGGCATCAAGGCCTTGGAAGTAGCCACCAATTAAACCTCTTGAGCCAGTAAAATCTGAAGCCACTTTTGAGTGTCTGTTCTGATTAGGCAGGATGAGACAAAGCCCATCACCCCCCCCAGAGCAGCTCCCTGGTCTCAATTTTCTCTCTTGCCTTCACCAGGTGCGAGAGGTGTGAGAGGAGCTTCACACAAGCCACCCAGCTGAGTCGACACCAGAGGATGCCCAATGAGTGCAAGCCAATAACAGAGAGCACAGAATCAATTGAAGTGGATTAACTGATTGACTGGTTGGAATTAAACTGCAAGGAAAGTCATGATTAAATGTCACGGACACTTAAGCAAAACCAAAGATTTCCTCTGAGCAACTTTCAATCAGTCCCAGAAAACCAAAAGCAGTAATAAAATAAGTAAGATGTTAAGAGATATTGATCCTGGCATGGAAGTGAGACCAGGAAAGAGATTATTTATTTATGACTAGGGATGAGTCTTATTTCAATTGACAAGTTACTTGGGGCTGTTAACATTTCAAGTCCCTCCATGTATTGCTTTAATTCTAAAAGCCTTTATAATAGTTATTTAATGCCAAAGTGAGGAATCTCAAGGGTTCTTCTGCTCATAGTTATGACTGAGAATGCACATGGACTTGTTTATTGTTGCACCTTTTTTTGTAGCATGACTCCAAGGACCCAGATGTAATCTGTACATTTGGCTGGGCTGGGCTAAGTTGATCTTGACATGGCTGTAATAGAAATTGCTGTGTGGGATGGGAAGTGATCAAGAGCTATACCTGGGTCAGTGTCAGCCACCTCAGACCAAAGGGCATTCCATTTCCATAGTCTCATGCCTCACACTGTGTGCACTTTTTCATGCAAGTAGTTTGCATTGGCATTGGCATAGATATTCTATGGAAAACAAAAACAAAAACAAAAACAAAAAGAAAAAATAGTAAAAAAAATATGGAATGTTGTATATCTGCAAATATACAGTATATAAATAAACAAGTAGGAAAACTGTTAAACTAATAGAGCTTTCAAATTCAGTCTAATAGCTATGAAAGACAGAGGTGGTAGAATGTATTTTAAACACTAAATATTCCAGTCCATGTGTAAATCATATTATGAGGAGCAGAAAACCAAGAAGATACTTTTGGTTTGGGTAACTGATGTAACGTCATGTTGATTTCTAGGAAAACCAATCAGAAATCCAAACTATAGTCCATTGATATTTTTAGTCAGTTATTTGGATCAAATTGGAAATGCTCCTGTAGCAGATGCAGCTTTCAATACAGTTGGGCTGAGTTTCAAAATAAAAGATAAATCTGAACACAGATACTTCGTAAATTCCTTGAAGGCTTCATAGTATTCACTTCATGGAAATTTGCCTGGTACAATGAATGAAAGAAAGCCAAAATATTTCCAACATCAATGTAAAAAGCTCAGATGTCATTACATTGGTTTGATTTACAATTTCCATATTGGCTTTTTTTCATGCTTTTATCCATGATGTATTTCAGATTTCATGATTTTGTCTAATCAAATTATGTTTTCACTTTTAGAGACCAGTGGTGTTTGTTTATATATTGATTGTCTCAATGCTAGAGCTGTAGATTGATAAAAATGTTTTAAAAAAAGGAAAAAAACAGAAAAAAAAAAGAAAAAAAAGAAAAGAAAAGAAATTAAAATAAAAGAAATAAAACCATGACCACCAAGAAGCAAAACCTAAACAGTATGAGGTCATGCTTTATCATAAGGTAAAACTGCAAAATAAAATTGTGGAGATTATGGGGATTAAAACAGATTAATTCAGTTTTGCACCAAAACTGAAGTGCTGAGTGGCTCATAAGGGCTCAGTTGATTATATTAAATATTTTAAACACATTTATGGGGATGATTTTAAATATGTAGAGAATAAAGTATCCAGTTCTGTAAAGGGCTAGACAGAATCAGCTACAAATTTAATACCAGGTTCAGACCATTTATGAATTCTGCAAAGAGCTCAAGCAGAAAAAGAGCTTACAGTAAAATTCAAATGCATTTAAAAGTTTAAAAGCTAAGACATCCGTACTGCATGATGTTCATTTATTATATTGCAGAAACTACACTGCAGAATCTGGAGTTTCCAAAGCTTTGCAGGGAATTACTTCAGGAGTATTTGTGTTTGGTCATTAAAAATGTAAAAAACATTGTGGGAAAAAAAGATTTTTTTATCATTGTTCTAGCAAGTACCAGACTATCTCGTAAAGAAGCTTCATCCCTATGAGTTTTCAGCTCTATTTCTCAGTGCAGAGATATGGGGAGGGAGCGATTCTGTCACCTGCCTGATTCTATCCTCAAAACTATGAGAAACTCTTAGCTACTATATAAATGTGTTTGTTTGTTTGTTTTTAGGTTCAAAGAAGCATGGGAAGCTGAGTAGGAAGACTTGTAACTTAAACGTGACTATTTGAACATTGTTTTGTTCCTAGCAAGGCTAATGAAACAGAAGAAACCAAAATAAAATCCTAAACCTTTCAGACACTCATGCCTGGTAGTTCACATTTTCCCTTATTTAAGTGACTTAATGTAAAGTAACATTCTGGTGAGGCACCAGCTTTTATTTAACATTTGAACAGCATCTATAGATCATTTCTGCAAGCAAACAGTTAAAAAGAGAACAAGAGAGCAGAAAATTTATAAATAGAGTAAGTGGGAAAGTGTCATGAAAAGCAAATGTGAGCTCTGTTAGATCAGTGAGTTGTGCTGTTGCATTATCTAACCATGCCCTCGTGTTCAGGGACGAGGTTATTGGCAGTGAAGAGCACTCCAGAGTATTCGAATCCTGTAGTGCAACAGTACCTAAGTATGTGCTTACAGGTATTGCAAGTTCCCTGCTGACCACAGGTAGGCTTATTGTATGTTTTCATTTAAACATGTGTCTAAATATTCTGCTGAATGGGTGTGAAGCAAAGATCAATTATTTCAAGATTGTACTGGATTTTTTAAAAGATGCTCTAGAGTAGTTATGTCTGCAGAAATTATTTTATTTTCCTTCCAAATAATTCTTTCTAGTGTAAATCACTATGTCGTTCCATATGCCTAAACACAATTTCAATTATATGTATTTTATACATTGCATTTTTACAACGGATTTGGCAGCATACAAAAGCAATACAGTGAAAACCCATGATTTCATAGTGGCGTTTTCTGAAGTACCACATTTGGCATTTTGTTACAGTATGGCAAATGTAAAACCAACATGAACAAGCCAAAATACATTCTAGGTTTGGACTAAACAGAATCCAGTTCCTGTCTGCACTTCCCAAATGCTAAGTTTCAGTTCATGTATCAGCAGAACAACTGTACATTTAGGTCTATTATGCATACAATATGTGTTTGCACACAGTAATCTGAAGCAGTAAGTGTAATACAATTATCCTTAAATGTAGTGATTATGTGCCTGCCATGTCAGGATTTCTGAAGCACTTGGCATCTCTGTTTTGTAGTCTGGTAAAAAAATACAAGCTTTTGGGTTTTGAATTTTTTTTTGTCCAACCCTGAACATGTTGGAAATCATATTTAAAAATTGTGCCTAGTTCTGATTCTTTTTCAGTGTGGAATTAAATTTTATATGTTCATAGAGTTATGCCTTTCAGAAAGACTTTAGGTCCTTTATAAACCTACAGTTATAGCCCCTAAAGATGATAGTTTTAAACACAATTTGATTTTCTTCCCATGAAAGAAACCTGAATTGGGAATAATATAAAAATTACAGCACATTACATATTAGAAACTTACAAGAAATTATGTGCTTATGTTTTACTTTTGGTAGCATCATCTCTCCTTTAAATTCATATTTATTTTTTGTATGGTGCCACTGCGTTATGTGATGCTGTCTTATAGCTGAAAAAATGGTGTGATTTCAAACAAATAAATAGGTGAATGTCCGAAATTAAGTCTTCATTGCTTTTAAGAGTAGTTAATTTGCTTTGATTTTTTTAGAAATTACAATTAGAATGCTATTCTGTTCCATGAAAGTCCTTTCTGTGGATAAGATTCCAGAAAATAAAATATTCTGGGACTGCATGAAATTTTTTTTTTCTTCCTAGATTTTGGAAGTTTTGACATCATCAAGTCAATCTGAAAAAGTCCATAAATCCACCCTATAGATGTAGAGTATGCTGAAGGGGTCCTGTGTTGTACTAAAAATAATAATGACACTGTAATTAGAAAGATCAACAGTTTGCTTGCATTTTTTAAACTTCATAAAATTGCCTCTTTTTTACTGTAAAGGACCAATTAAGTCATGCATGTAGCTGTATTCTTGTGATATCAAATGTAAAGATTACATTGTGTTTAAATGAAAATAACAGGCACACATTTAAAAAGAAGATGAAGAAATGTAAATATATTTGATTAATAAAACATTTCTATTACTGTACCCTAAGCCTTTGTCTTATGTTAATATTACTTATGGAATTTTGTGTGTGTTCTGCAGAAAATCAATCATGCTTGAATGATTGTACGTTGAAGGTAGCCTCAAATAATCAGCACGCCTTGCTGTGGTTGTCATTATCAGCTTCCAAAAAGTGCTTGCAGCTTGAGAGTTGCAAACTCTTGCAGTCAGAAGACAATGAGATCAAGTTTAGATTTCTTGGTCACTGAGTCTCACAACTCCTATTGATATTTTGCTGAGGGCACGCTACAGTCATGTGCTCAAGCAATTTCTCAACCGTGTTTTGAAATACTTTTCTATAGGTTATTATGTAAATCATGCCATATCATAACCAAGTTTTTCTATTCTGCCTACTGGAGTGTGGGGGTTTTTTTTGTGGTTGATGGCTTGAGTCATGTTTGGTTACCTGAATCCTGATTAAAAGGATCACCATCTAGTGGACTAAGACAGAATTTCAAAATTCCAGCTGATGTGAAATCTGGACTCTTCAGAAGTCACTCTAAAACCAAATCTAAAAGCAGTAATCATGCTCCACTGCAAAGGACCTTCAGTGCCTTTTTCAGCATTATTTCACTGCCATTGTGTGTGTCAAAGAGCAGCGATTAGTTTGCTAAGTCACCCCTTGTTCCACTTGAAAAAATATCACTTGAGTATGTGAAAAATATGTCTGTTTCTGTCATTTTTCATGTTATATGACCTTTTACATAAGCACAAGAACCACCATGGTAGAATAATTGTGCAAAACTACTGTATTTGAGAAAATACTCAGGTAAATCGGCCAGCAGACTGCCTGCTGATTTGCAAGTAGCAGGGATAGTCAATCATTCAAGGCAAGTTTCTATACATCCGAGGAAAGTTCTTTCCAACAAGAATTGTATTGAGTCATGCTATATGAGATTATATCACCCAACCCGCATAATCTGTCATGAGCTAATGAGACACAAATGTCTAAAGGGGGTGGCGGGTGGAGGAGTCTTTTGGCTGATGGCCCAGTCTATGATATAAAAAAGTCCTGGGGTCCACCATCTTGCAACTCTTTGGGTGCATGATTTAGAAGGGGTGAGACTCAGGTCTGCTAATTTTTTTCTTTTAACTCATTTACTGAACATTTTTAGTGGCACTGAGGACCAACAGTGTGCTGCTTCCTTAATTTGTCTCTGAATGTGTTCACTGAGACCAGGGGAAGAATGAATCCAGTATTAAAGTGCAGAAGACCAGCAAAGCAAGATAGGATCAATTTTAATGTTTTGGTTTTTAATGTTTTGTTGTTGGGTTTTTTGTCCAGTTGAGGAGGACACTTGCTCCCAAACAAATAGACAAGACATCAGCAGCATCCAAGTCACTGCACACACTACTTAGGTAGCCTCCTTGGCACCAAAAGGCATCTGCCAGTTAAAACAAGTCCAATGACTTCTTAACACCACAAAGCCAAGCTACACTGTGATGACAGACAGATGTTGAAGCTGCACTCTGACCTCCGTGTACTGAGTGTCAATTTCCCCATCCTCAGACTTACTTCTTTTCATACTTGCTAAAAGACAGTCAGCAAAACATTTGGAGAGCAAACTTGGCCAGCCTCACGTTCCATGGTTGCAGGGGATCTGACAGCCTTTTGGACTAACCAATATAATGCAGGGTGCTTAACATACACAGATGTCTGGTGAAAATAGACACCAACTATTGCACAACAAAAATGAGGTCCCTAAAAATTAGATGTTCTACAAGCCAGGGCATCAGATGGGGGTTTTCTTTTTCTTCTCAATATTTTCTGATGGCCATCCTGAGGTCGATCCCTGATCAGCTGGTCAAGGGATAACCACAGCTATCTTCTTTGCTCTAAATTTGAATCACTTCTGTAGGCATAAAAGAAGGACCACAGACATCTGAACACAGCCACAGACGGTTTCCTATTCGTGTAAGTAAGGACATCAGAAAACTAATGGTGTAGAAGGCCTAGACAACCAAATATGATTGGAACTGGTCCAAGGACATGGGAATGGAAGAGGAACGTACAGTCTGTCACAAAAAGGAATCAAAATCTTTGTACTCAGTGTGTCTCATTTTTGATGAAAATATTGAAAAAACTTAAGTAATTTTTTTAAACTATTTTTATTACAGATAACATAACCTTAGAGACACCCACAGTCTTGGAAAGGGATATTAGTGAAGCTTAGGCCATCCATTAAAGCCGTAGCTGTATCACTATCTTTCTCCCCAATGTTGTCTTCTCCACCAACCGCAGCAGATGAATGTTACCAATACTTCTCCATGGATTTAAACTTTTTCCAGTCTTTAGTCTTCTCCCCCCTCCCATTTTGCCTGTTACAATTTTAATCTATGTTACTTCTATTTTACTTCTATTTTTCTTTTCCCCTCTGACATTACTGCATTCAATCATTCTTCTCATCTCTAGAGTTTCTCCAAATAATTTGCAAATGACCAGGGAAGGAACTTGTATTTGTTTATATTGGCACAAGAAGTCATAGAAATACATTTTTTTAATAATCTTAGCCTCAATAGAATGAGTCAAACTATAATAGTCATGCAGAGTTTTCAACCTGGAATTTATTTTTTTTTTTTAGGAAGCCAAGAACATTTTAGCCTAAAGCACACACTACAGCGATCAAATAATTCTTCTGGAAGCTATTTAGCATTTTTTTTATTAGCCTTGTATTAGTGCAATTGTTTTCTGTATATCCCATGGCATAAAAGGTAATTATATATGCAGTAAATTAAAATTTTCATTAGAAAAATACTTTCTATCAAGCAAAAAAGAGCACAATAAATGCATACACTGAGCCATAGCTGTAATGTCTGTATGTTTGTTTGAGTCTCTCTTCATTTTCTCTTAATTTTTTTTATTCTTTAAAACATATAAAGCCAATGTATTCTACTTATTAATAAAATCCTCAAGAATGGGGATAAGATATTGCTGTAATACTGCACCATAGTTCTGCACAAAGAAGTAGTGCAGTAGTGTCTGATCAGTCTGTGATAACAACAGCACGTAACTCCCATCTCAGTTTTTGGAATAGCTTATGTGACAAAGATATATGTTCCATGACTATAGCCAGACACAACTGAAAACAGTATCTGACTATTAACATCAGTTTGTTGAGCTTGTTTTTATTTAAAAGCCAATGATAGGAGGGTATCTGCACTCTTCTTTTTTGGTAGGTAAGCAGATCTGGGGCATTTAAGCTCTGAAGGAAATTTAGAACCATATTGTGTCTGCCTTCCATCTTCCTAGTTTTGCTTTGCTGTGAGTTAATAGTAGAGCTCCTAGAGAAAGGTCTTCCTTCAAGTACACATTATCAATAAAGATTGTTCAGGTTGTTTTTAATTTTTTTCCTCTCAGAATTTGCTCTCTAGAAAACTAAAGGGTTTGCTTGAAGTAGGGGAAAAAAAGGAGAAGAAAAAAGAGGGGAAAAAGAAAAGGAAATACCATCTAAAAATTTTAGGGGGAAATAATTTAAAATGCCTCTATAAAATGGGCCGATTTGTGCATGATTCCTCCTCCTTAAGAGGTCATTTTTGTCTAAAAAATATTTCAAGAGATGTTTCCTGTCTAGATCTAATTATTAGAGCAAGAAATTATGAACATTTTTACACTACAGGTCATGATTCTCCATAGAGTCTAATGGTTGGTTCTTCTGTGCAAGCTTTTGAGTAACATTGTTGATTTTAAAATTATTATTTTACTTTTTACTGTGTCTGCAAAAATAATTCTTTTCTTTCAGTCTTGCGTGGCCATAAGGCCTTAATTCATCCCAAGTCCTAATGAAGGGAATGTATTGTGCATATGATACGTATTAACAAGTTATACTGTAGATCATGGAAGAATTTTAAGTCGCGTGTGGCTTTTCTCTTCCCTCTCCTTTGTTTGCTGGCACCTTTCAGGTTTAGGATTTTCCTGTGTTAAATAAGGTTGCTGGTTAGCTCCCTTTCTGCCAACAGCCTAAGCACAAGGGCTCTTTGCCCACAAAATCCCATGACAGTCCCATGGATACTTCAGTAAGTAGCATGCTTCTAGTACACTTCTAGATTGCTTTCAGATGTATAAATTCCCAGATCTGCTTCCATCCCAGTAAAGGGCAGCATAGCTTCCTTTATATAATCAGCTTGTTATCTAAAACAACCCCATGTTAATGATCCAGATGTGGGTTTTGGTTTTACCTTGTTTTCTATTGTGATGTTTACTACCATGTAAATGACACCTTTCAGAAATTGCAGAAGAGAAAGGGAATCTGCGTCAATCTTAATTTCTTTCTGCCTTAATTTGGTTTGTAGCCCTCTCACATTTTAATGTGTCATTAACCTCACAAGTAAAATCACAAGAACCAATACAAATTACCAGGTTGAATTAGGATATAAGCCTGAATAAAACAGCACAGCAAATGTATGTTAATATAGTAAAGCAATTAAAAATTATCGTTCATTTCTATAATGGCAAAGCAGAGGTGTCACTATACTGGAAATTTTTTTAATCCCTGCAGTTTTTACATGTGCAGTAAATTAATTGTCAAAGTACCTTGAGTGATGGTTTCATGTAAATTTTTTTTGGAGGGAGGGGAGCTGTTTTTCACAAAATGCTCAACCTATTCAACCTACTTAGTGAGGCTGAGATGATGCAATCTATCCTCAAATCTGTCACAACCATAGCTGTAGTCATTTAAAATAACCAATCCAATCATCCAGCTCTTGATTGTTTGATGTTCTTTCTGGCTTTACACTTTTGATTAAGAGGCTCAGCAAAGAGGTGAAGTTGCAGAATAGCAAAGGGTTCCTTGACCTAAAGAACTTGAAGTCAGCAGGTCACTTATAGTGACTGTGATTTATTGAACAATAAACACAGCCTTGCCAAATCTCTTTTCTTTCCTCACTGGTCTATTTTTGCAGGCAACATATTCTTGTTCAGAGGACACATGCAGTGAACTTTCAGAAAAATTATTCTGTTTCAATATAAAATAAAATGTATCTGTGATTCTGCCTAACCATAATCATGTATTTTAATAGACTGATCCTCAGAAATGGAATAAACTAATACTAACAGTCTATGCTACTGAAGAATGCAATAATTCTGTAATAAAACAAAGAAAAACACTAGATCTCATTTCATTAAAAAATAAAACTTCAACAATGAATCTTTTCTGGAGAGAATCACATGAAATTTTGGTCAGAGAGTAAAGAGCATTTTTTCTTGCATAGATTTTTTTACTTAGGTCTTGTGCTTAGTACAAAACCAAGGATTTGCAATGAGGAAAGAGAAACATGCTTTTCCAAGCTAAAATCTTGTGGGTTTTTTGGGGGAGGGCATAAAAAAGAAAATAAAGGAAAGGAGAAAAAGAAGCAACAGGAAAAAAGTCCTGATTGCATGGAAATAAATGTTTTCACATTTGGAAACATAGTATGATTTGTAACAATTTTAAGACATGGCTTAAACTAATCACACATAACTAAAGATCTAGGCCAGATTTAAGCCATGATGGTTTTTATACTCTTTCCATACCATGGTTTTCTTAATAGGTGTCTCTTGTAGCATGTGGTCTTACTGATCTATGTAACTCGTGGATGACGTATTCTCTTCCTCGTGTATGTACAGGCACACATGCAGGCATTCACTCTCATCCTCTCTCTCCTTAGTCTATATTAATTCTTTCTCCTTCAAAAGAGTCAAACTTTTCATAAGTGAAAAGAAAATGCAAAGGTAAGGGAATAAAGTAATAAAGTTGAGCTCTTTTAAAAACAAGAAGGAAAATTTCTACCAGGAAATCTTACTGTCTAGTTTTAATAACCTTAACCAGAACATGTATACATCACACATAATTTTTTCATTAAATTTACTTTTCAGATAAGTGCTTAATTTGTCCCTGGGTTCAACAAACTGCATTTTGCCTTGCATTAAATCAAGGTAATCTTCCACATGATAGATCATCTGACTGTTGTTCTTACACACGGTAGTACTTGGGACTTTTTGACAATCTTTACCCTGCATTTAAAATTAAATGCGCCATAAAGGAATGAAAAATAATCTTCTTTTAACCAAAACCTTTCCAAAGGAGATGGATGACTGCTATTCTGCTCCAAGAGATTTCATCCAGCATATCCTGCCTTGGAGAGGGCGATTGCACCCTCACTGCTCAGCTGCCCTGCTCTGGAGGCTCTGCGAGCACTCTATAAGCCCTGATCTCTATTAGGGTGAAAAGCTGAATAGATTCTTTCCTAAATGTGCAACTTGCGGAGCAATTAAAAGCCCAAGAAGAGGAAGACCACATTCTGTATTCCATCCCAAACTTAACCATGTTAAAAAAGGATGTATATATAGAGATAAACAAAGAATGTCTTTAAATACCAATCATCTAACAAAGACAATCACGTTCTCAGCAAGGAACTGCACGGTTTGGAAGCTCAAGCTTTGTGTTTTTTTGTTTGTTTGCAATGGAGTTATAAGTGAGTACAGCCTGATGTAGAAAGCCAGTAACCAGGGGGCTGGCAACACATTTTGTTCAGGGGATGTTTTTTAATGTGCCCACACATGTCA
This sequence comes from Pseudorectes ferrugineus, assembly GCA_008033365.1. Classification (NCBI taxonomy): domain Eukaryota; kingdom Metazoa; phylum Chordata; class Aves; order Passeriformes; genus Pseudorectes; species Pseudorectes ferrugineus. The sequence continues at coordinate 23,978 of QWTY01006731.1, forward strand.
CTATAGATCTGCAGTATCTGAGGGGAAATGTACCCACCACCAGTTTTGGGACCATTTGTATGACATAATTTATGTTTTTAATGCTCTTCCATGGTACCCCTGTGTTTCCAAATGCTTAAAGCTGCTAGAAGTAAATGATTTCTTTCCACTACAGCTCAAAGTGCCAGAAGGCAGGAGAAGTTTAAACACAACTAAGATCAACATTGTGAGTTTACTTGGCCTCCACATCTAGCAACACAGTCATAAATTTCTTAGGCTTTTTATTTGAGAATTTAAAAGGCCCTATAGATTTGGCAAGTTTTCTATAACAGTGCTTCTCTATATGGCTTACAATGTTGGAAATCCCAAGACGCACTGGCATTGTATTTGATCAGAGGGGTCACTGTGTGACCAAGTACTTTCCCATTCAAGTGCTGTTCCACTGTTGACCACTGCAATGGTGGCAATATCAAAATACCAAAAGCAACAAGGAATGGTGTAATTTCAGTTCCCAATCTGCTTCTTTCAGGTATGGCTCATACTTAGTAGAAATAGTGTCTTTGTTTAAATATCAGATATTTCGTCCTTGGAGCTACTTTCATATGGTGCCCCTGCTGGGTACACACAAGTCTAAGAGCCTTACAGCAAGGCTCTGACTGACCTTGCAGTACTTAAAAACCCTGTATCCCCCTGGAACAGGGACACTGTCATTGACAGGAGGCAACTGGGCATCATTTCTGGTAGGGTCTCTTGATGTGACAAGGATTATGAAAGATTCATGTCACATTCATGCTGGCAAACACTGACTTGTATCTGTGTCAGTGAAGCACGCAGCCATCCAAACACTGATGGTTACTTTGCAGCCACTGAGCAGCAAATCAATGCAATCTCTATTGCTGCACATCATGTAACCAATGATGTTGTTCTGTGGTGTCTGTGGTAACAGGCAACATTTGGATAGCCAGTAACACTGGTTAATTCTATCAAAGAGGCCTTTATTATTTTAGGTCCATGCAAGCTCCTTTAGCCTCAGTTGGATTACATTTTCCTCCTTAAAAAACATTCTGTTGTTGAAGTTAGTGAAGCGTTTTTCCCAACTTGTGTATTATGCAATATGGAAAGTATTTCTCAAAGGATCCACTACTGCTTGCTGTGAGTGACTTAGCCTCCTAAGGAAAGATAATGCCAGGCTTTTGGGCAGCATGAAGAGTGCTTCACCAGTACTGTCAATAAATATGACAGTAATGATTCTTCCCTCCTGCCCTGAAAAAGGGGAAAGATGTTCCAAATATAGGTCAACCTTACATTGCTTAAAGTTTATAACTGCCTTAGATGCTACCTCAATTTCTGCTGGCCTACTGCTGTAAAGACTACAATCCTGGAACTACTAGACCAGCATCACGTTGTTACCTAAGAAATAGAGAAGTTTTAAAACATTACTGAAATCTTTCATGCATCCCCTTTCCTCAGCCTCCTGATCATTTGCTGAGGTGCAAGATAACTCTGAGCCACAGAACTATTTTTTGTGATCACATTCCCAGGCTTCCTAAGGCCCATGTGCAACGAAAAGGTTCAAACAACAGATACAGAAAAGCACAAAGATCATCCACCAGCATCCATTAATTTTGTTCACCCCAATGGCATTGACTTCACTCTCAGCTTCATGAGTCATCATTTATGATCTCAGTAATTTACTGCACTGGGCATTAGATATACCACAAAATCAATGAAAACGAAGGCAAATTCAGAACTAAGATCAGGACCTGTAAGTCACTAATGTTCGAAAATGATGGAGTGAGAATTATTACACGGATTCCTATTGGCCTCAACTGTCCATGGTATAACTTGCCTGAGTGCAGCATGCACAGATTCTTTATTGTACAGGAATCAAGCTGCAGTCTCTGCTGAACCACCTGGCCTCCTTAGCACTTAAAGATGTACTGCAAATCAATTATGAAAATAGAGTTTAGTCCATATTTATGGGCTGAATGTCCCTACTAGCCAGGCTCCAGGGGACATTCAGAACAGAAATACATTTCAGCTGCTCCTTTAAATAATTAGTTTTCCTCTGTGAAATCCTCTTGATAATGCTTGGTTCCCTGCAGATATGTCTGAATTCATCATCCTGTGGTACCACAAATACAACGAATCACAGGGTAATACTGGTGGCACTTAAATGTCTTCTATTCATGAAAAGTGTGATCAGAAAACAAAATTTCACTGTGCAAAGGAAGGCACATACCATCTCTATTGGATAATTTTACTTGTCATTCCATGAGGCTATTCTCAAAAGACACTTGGACCTTATTCACTGCTCATATTTCTTTTTCAGATAAACTTAACAGAATAAAGAAGATGTTCTCCATAAATATAATGTTAGAATTATTTGCAAATCTCTCTTTTAGAGCAAAGAAGTGATCAAATTAGGCAAGTTTTGGATATAGTATAAGAAGTGGAAATTCATCAGCCATAAGGCCAAGGAATAATACATCTGCATCACTACAGTATTATTTGTCCTTGCCGGGAAAACTGTTCCCAAATAGCCCCACTCCCTAATAAGGTTATTGAAGAAGACAGAAACAAAGGAATTAATTGAGAAGATACTGTTCCACTTTTCCTAGCATTTTACTGTTTCTTTTGCTGCTGTAACTGCACAAAGCACATTCAAACACTATCCACAGTATGAAAGGCTGGTCAGTCACCCTCTCCTCCTAACCCAAAGGCCCAGGTGGAGACTTGCTCACAGGACAAAACACACCAGGAAGGAGGGTTAGGAGATGATGGTGAATCTGGTGCAAGAGAAGTGCTTGTTTCAGAAAGAAACAGGAAACAGATTAAGAAATAGAAATGGAAATAGCTTGAAGAACACCTTTGTAAAGTGTAGGCAATAGGCTGGAAGAAAGCTCTTCCACAGGTGGAAAGAGAGTACTGTTAGGAAATTGTTTAAAAGCTAATATGATGGAAGAAAATATCTTAAAACCCAGTTCAAAGCCTAAATAAAGCTTAAAATGGTCCTTCAGGCTGTGTCAGGGAGAGGTGCACTGCATGGCACATGCCACAGTTTTAGCTCGATTTTTATTTTGGACCAGGGTTGTGGCTGGAGTGTGAAGAGGCAGAAAACCTAAAAGAGGGGGTTGAAGTAGGGAAAAAGGGTCCGAAAGTCCCTGGACCACATTGCATTTCAGAGTCAGATGGGACACCACTCGTGGGACCTGGGTACTGTTAAAACATCTCTCAGGTTAGATTGAGACCTGTCATTTGAAGGGCTTTGCTGCTTCTTCCCCTGCAATGCCAGAGGATATTAGGAAAACCAAATTCCAAACGGAAAGTAACATAAGCCCAATACCTTAATAAATGAACTCTTTACTCTTTAATAATTTGGATGCCAGCTCTGTTACTGAAGCTAATTGGATCCTTAAACCTGTTGTATTCTAAATCTTAAAAAAAAATAAGAAAATAGGGAAAAACTGAAAAGCAAGTCTGGAGTCAAACGGTTGTCAAGGGTCATAGGACAGAAGGAACTTTTGTCACCTGTCAATGTCCCTTGCAGTTCCTCTTTCATGAACAAAGTAAATCCCACTAACTTCATTGAGGTTTTATGTGTTCTCAGCGTTATGCAGCTGCGCTCATTTGTTTGTAAGACAATAACGTTTCCTGACTTGGGGCCTTCAGTCCACCTTATTGAAAGCCATCCACATGTTTCACGAAGTCATTCTGATAACCTCAACAGCAAAATTAGATTGGTTCATAATGCCACAGGACTCTGAGGGATGCTTAGATTTATATTCTGTGCCCTAACTGTAAGATCTCTATCCAATATTTGGAGATTATTAGAGGATTTTCATAAGGGAAAACATGCATTTGGCAAAATCACAATGAAAATTATCCTTTTGCCTTCATTGAAGGTTACTTTTCATAGAAATTAACTTGCTGCAGTAATAAAGAAAAAAATAGAGAAAAGTACTCTTTGAATATTTTACTTCCAAGTTCTGATTAAAAAAAAAAAAAAGATAAAAGGGAGTGGAAACAAATTATAATCAATATGTTTCATTTTGTACTGCAGAAAGGAAAATGACTGTTAAGAGCCTATGCATAACCTTAAGCAATACCAGATGTGGTACAGAGAGAAGTATTAACTACTACTCACAGTTTGGAGTTTCTTTCAAGACAGCTCAGAACAGGTAAATTTGATGGGTGAAAGCGTTATGCCAGAAGGAGCCAGCTAATGAAGCAGAGTCAGACCTGTTAAAAAGCAACTACAATATGGGGCTCATGCAATTTGTAAAGCATTGTGTTAAACCTTGGACTGGAAATTCAAAACAAAAAAAATACAGAGGTTCTTTTTCTCAGTTTTAACCCAGCAAAAGGGAAGTTTAATACAATTCTGTGAGGACATGACATAGTCACCTTTTCAGTCTCAATCGGCCCAGTGGTGTGCTGTTTTGTGACCCGTCCATTTGCCAGGCAAGATCCAGAGGGCTGAGCCTACAAATTCCACATGGTGTGAAAAGCAGGGACAAAAATGCAGTGCAACCAGGTTCCCTAAGAGATTTTTACCATCTACAGCCCCCATTTCTGGGTAGGCACTGTGGGAGCTCCCCTGAAGTGCATGTGACCTAGAAGCAATCAACACACAAGGATCTGCAGGCATTTTGGAGGTTCTTTTAAGTGTTTTGGTTGTTTGGGATTTTTTCTTTTTTTTTTTTTCTACTTTATGGGACATGAAACATGTTGCCGTGTAATAGTTATCATTTTGGTTTGGACACTGCTCACACGTGATTGTATATTCTGAAGGACTGGAAAGTGCTACTGCAGTGCAAATACTAAATTACAGCCTCTATTGTGATGCATTATTCACATGTCATGCAGTAGTCCTTCATTCTCACCTCAGGTGGAAATCAGCTCAGATGGTGGTTAACAGATTCTCCAGATCTGTCTGAAGCACAGGTTATCATAAAAATACATAGCCATGCAAATCTTCTCCTGTACCGAAGTATACAGAGAGCTGCTGGACAACTGTTTAACTTCTAGTGTGTTTCATCCAGACAAAATAAAACAGAAACAACAAAAAATAAAAATCCAATCAAACCCTTCTCTTACATAGCAGACTTCTCTGGACAAACTTTCCCCTTTTCACTAGTTCTAGATTGTGTTATGAATTCTACAAAAACAGACTCTAGGGAATGATCCTTCACAGACAGGCAGACAGGCTAAATGAGGAAAGGCTTTTGCCAGCTGTAATTTTTCTGATCTGTGATCTGTGCAGTATATTCTAAAAAGCCAAAAATATCCACATACTCTCAGAGGATAGGTCAAATCTAGACGGAAGGCCAAGAAAACTCCACAAACTTCAACTTTAGAGCTAGCCAAAATAAGGGAGTTCAAGCTTACTAGAGCTCCAGCTTTAACATTCAATTTCTTCAAAGCCCCTGTCTGCAGCCCTCTCATCTTTTCTTCTGTCACATCCTGAGTGAATGACTGCACACTCCCTCTGTTCTTAACAAATGGCAACCAAGCTCAGGAAAGCCTCTAACAGTGGCTGGGCATAGAAAGGGGTGTGAAACTGCACAATAATGCAAAATTAGAGTAACTCAAATATGGCTAGAGAACAGCCTGTAAAACTTGCTAAATGACCTTCTGTAGGAGAGCCATCAGTGAGCACTTCTGTTCCAGTCCCAGGGCTTTATTCAGCCTTACTGGTAGTGTAGCCTCAGAGAGATGCACCAACTGTGGACTTGGCTGTACATACAAAGCCTTTTAAAGGCTCCTCTCATTTTTCCTCTGTAATTTAAAAAATGCACCCCGGTGCATTTTAATACTGTTGCAGTAGGTCAGCAGCCCAGCAAAACACACGGAATCCCACTAAATGTAATGAACTGGAGTCATCGTTCCCTACAAATATATTTGTGACAGGCCTGTATTTGTGTGGTCCTGCTTCTAGTTAGAGGAAAGTACTAAATAATTCCTGTGTATTCACATAACTTCACCACTGCCAGAACTTGTTTACCCATTGACCACTCTCAGCATGTTACGTAGGCTGTATTTCTTTCAAAAGGTTCATTTCCTATCTTCTACCTCATGTCTACATTTGAGAAGTAATTATTCTGAATCATGTCACTGAAGTAGTTATCATCCTCCTACTTCTCTATGATTTTATTTCAAGAAATTTGGAGATTTTTACATAGGAAATAATATCTAAATGGTATTCAAGATATTCAGCCTGAATCCTGCGGTCCTCACTCAATCTTTATCCTGGCACAGCTTTTACTGAGGTCAATGGGCTTATAGCCTGAATAAAGACTAAAAGCTGTGAGATGGGGCCCACTGGGCAAAATTACTAGAGATGGACAAATTAGTTTGGATAGACTAGCATTGAAACAAAATATGTGCTCAAATCGTAGACTGAGCTGAAGCCAGTCCTTTGCATTTAGCTGTGTATATAATTTCTGTGAATATTCATATTCACAGCTTGGGTCCCTCCATCCTGGCCTCCAGAATGTGTGAATTGCTACAACCATCCTTTCTTCCTGCCATGGAGGCCCCACTACAGGAGAAGGCTTCCTCCCCACAGGAGTTCAGCTCAGTAGACAGGCAGTTCCAGGACATGAACAAGGCAGCTCTTACTGCAGGGGTTTGCGTTGGTCTTCTCCCTGCAAAAATGTTGTTTTAGAGAGCCCTGAAAAAATCAACTGTCTGGATTCCTATCAAGGAGTGATTGAAGTACACCTCTCTTAACACGGCTGCTGCTCTTGCTTCTCTTCCATGTTCACACAGTTCTGCCATGCCCCTAGAGATTCCAAGGCTCTCTTAGGAGGTCTCTCCATGCCTCCACAGCTTGCAGTCTGAAGCAGAAAATTTACTTTCTTCCTGGTCAGGGTAAGGCAGGAGCTCTTCCCTCCACAGCCAGGGCACAGGAAAGTTGTGTTGAAGTACCACCAGCTTGTGACAATGTGACGTGTCAAGAGCTTTTTACTGCCTAGAGCAGCACGTGCACACTGCTTTGTCTCTCATGACTGCCATTTGCCTGCTGAAGAGGACATGTGTCTGCCTGCACACACTTAACTTAGAATGCAGGGTTGAACCCTAAAATCTTTATTCATGTACTCACCTTTGCATCCAGGAGTGGAGGTGAGACTACAAAATCTTTCCGCTGCTGGTAGGACCTCCACAACAGCTAGATTTCTTCACAAAAAACTTGAAAGTTGGTTGTTGCGAAAAGTCAGTTTTGTGACCAAAATGGTTAGACAGGATATAGAAAAAGCATCAGACCAGTGAATATTTAGAAAATCAGAATACACTATGGCCTGACTTCTGCCATTTTACTAAACATTACACTACTCTGTCTGTGGACTCTATAGGCAGCAAAAAGATAGCTAAGGTTAATTTTCATGCTCCCCTGGTGGTGTAAAAGAACATCAGATCATTTATGTAGTTTCTAGTTGGAAAACTTCGTTTAAAAGTCTGATTTTGTGGTTGAGTGACTGGAAAACATTCATTAGTATTTTTGAAGATATTGGAGACAAGCACCATAAATTCAATTTTCAGATATTACAGATCTCTGGTGATAAAATTTAAAAATAAATAATGAAGCATCTCCTCCAGATTATTTAAACTGCAAAGGCAAAGGTACCTGCTATATATTAACACTGTCAGCCACCTAGGCATTACAGTGGATTTTTAATGTGTTTCATCAAAACACTTAAAGGCACTTTTTAAAATATATGACCCACTAAATAAAAAAACATAGGACGTAATCTTCAAGGCACACTGATTAATGCAAAATTGACTTGAGCAAATGCAGCTTATGGCCATAGTCCAGGAAGCTCTCCTGATGTTAAAGAGTTTCATACAATAGTTTTCCATTTTCAAAATCACATCAATTTTTACTTACAACATTTTGAAAACAGGTACAGCAACTTTCAATCAACTGCCCAGCAATAATATAAAATCCCTTACTATTAAATTGTAAAAGTTTGAGTCATGGGAAGAGGACAATGGTGTAGAGAACTGTTTTCCTGACTGTCACCAACCCAGAGCTGTCAACTGCTGTGCAATATTTCCAGTGCAGAGATAGAGATGGAATGGACCAAATTATTCACTGTGAATAAGTTATGTGATTAATTTTTCTCTTTTCCTTTTTTTTCTGTGTTTCTGATTTCTTCAGATATCTTCTTGACAGGTAGACTCAAAATATTTATGCGATCAAAACTTATAGTAGGATTTTTGCTGAAATACCCATGTGTCAACAAATGGTAAATGAGTGTATTACAGTAATCAAATCATATGAAAGGCTGTCTGCCTTACCTATGCAGCACCACCTTGGGGAAAATAGCTGTAATTCTTTCCTATCATTATTGCCTGTATTAATATTTGAATGTTGACAATTAATAGCAGACACTCAACCGCTGTGTATAACACAAGCAGGCATAAACACTGCCTTTCTTCCAAAAGGAAAGGTTTAAATTTTAAAAAAAGCTTAGCCAGCAGAAAAACATTGGGAAAACACAGCTAAATATTTTCTGAATACTGCCTTCATGCAAGAAGATAGTCACAATGCATGCATCCTGTGCCCAGGGCTGGACCTTCAGCTTCAGCAGTGAAAACACCAGCAGTTCTGCAGGCTGCAGCATGAGGCAAGGTGGGGCTCAGCCAGGAGTGGTAACTGGCTTCGGTTTCCCACTTGTGAAGGAAAAATTAACTGAAATGGAAAAGTATGGCACCTGCTCTGTGTATTGGCTGGAGCACCTTGTGATGCTATTGGTGCAAGCGCTTCACAGAAAGAATGTTTTTCTTGCAAGGACGGCAAGAAGGTCATTCAGTGTGTGCCACTCTCACGATGCTCTTTCAAGAAGCCTTAAAAATGGTAGAGGAGTTGGAAGTGCAATATTTTTCCCCACCTAATCTCATGTTCTTCCTCACCTTTGGAACAGAGGACAGAGGTGAGGACAGAAAAAGACATCCCTCTCACAACTTCTGAGAGGTCATGGCTGCCTGGTGACCTGCTGGTAGAAATCAGAGATAGGCAACATGGAGGTGTTATTTGAGGCACCTCACCCATAAGTGGATCAAAAAGCATTAAAACTCTCATGAAAGCACACACCACATAGAAAGAAAAGAAAAACAGGAAATGAAAAGAGAAGCAGAGAAAATAAAAGTTCAGATGAAGTTTTCAGGTTTCCAGCATCAATATTCTTTTTATAAGACAAAAAAGTTTGAAAGCTTTTTTTATGAAAAGGAAAGCCTGTTTTATTGACTGATGAAAGCTTTATGATAGCTCTATGATCTGGTCTATAATTTCTAAACTGTTCCTAAACTTTTCCCTTCAGAGGGTCTCTGATGGCAGCCCAGGGAACTCACAGTCTCTAAGGCTAACAACATCCCAGCCACCACCACCCTTCTGAAAGAGGGGTAGGAGTGTGAGCACAGCTGTGTCTTCCTCATTCCTGTACTGAACACATAGCATAGGAAAAGACATGGGCAGTGGGATGTCCAGCAGGGCCTTTGCCAAACAGAAATGATGTTCCCCTTGGTAAGTGGAATTGCTGCAAGGCCGCTGTAGGGTTTGGTCTGCCAGCAATCTGTTTCCCATGCACGGAAAGCGACTCATGTTTTTCTCATGTTTTCTATGTGAGGAAAGATGGAAAAATGGAGCCAGGGCAGGTGAACCCTTCTAAGATGAAGTTTGCAATGGGGCTCAAAAATCATACAATCATAGAATATTCTGTGTTGAAAGGGACCCATAAGGATCATCAGTTCAACTCCTGGACCTGCATAGGACAACCCCAAAAGCCACATCATGTGCCTGAGAGCATTGTCCAAATCCTTCTCGAACTCTGACAGGGTTAGTGCTGTGACCACTTCCCTGGGGACCCTGTTCAGTGCCCAGCCACCCTCTGGGTGAAGAACCTTTTCCTGATATCCAACCTAAACCTCCCCTGACACAATTTCAGGCCACTCCCTCCAGTCCTGTCACTGTCACCACAGAGCAGAGATCAGTGCCTGCCTCTCTTGCTTCCCCTCACAAAGAAGATGCAGAACTGCAGCCTCCTCTTCTCTGGGCTGAACAGACCAAGTGCCCACAACCACTCCTCACACGGCTTCCCCTCAA
>QWTY01006731.1:34136-49058 GCA_008033365.1 Pseudorectes ferrugineus
TCTTTTTTATATTGTGGTGTCCAAAACTGCACACAATACTGAAGGTGAGGCCATAACAGTGCACAGCAGAGCAAGACAATCACCTCTTTCAGGTATTTTTCAATAACTACCAGAATAATTTTCTCCATAATTTTACCAGTAACTTAAGTGAGGCTGACAGGCCTGTACTTACCAGGGTCGTCACCCTTGCTCTTCTAGAAACAGCCAACAGTCTCCATGACCTAAGCAACATATATGCAGTTGGGACTAATCAGAGCTGTTATCTTGTGAAATACAATCTGTGGCTATTTAAGCATTTTCAAGAATGAAGCTGGCTACTTTAAAACTGATGGAAGTACCTTATATGCAAGCAACATGTACACTGGGAGTCTAGCAGCCTACAGAGTTGCCCTGTGTGGGGACCAAGAAAGCTTTAAAACCTAAACTTGAAGTCTGTAATGAAAAACTTGCCCTTACTGGGTCAGGCTTTTCAGAAAATATGCAGTAAGGACATTTTATACTTCACAATGATTCACAGCTGCCTCTGGCAGTCACTGAAATAGACTGGAAGAACAATCTTGACTATCACAGCCCAAGTAGTGGGTGGGAACCAAGGGTCATTCCATCAAAAGCCCTTTCTCAGCTGTGCCGGATCACAAGAGCTGAACACTGGAGTTGAGGCAAGAGCTACAAAGCTCCTCTTTGCACAAAATGTGTTGTTTAGATCCCCTCACTGCCCTGACACATGCAGAATTCAAAAAATAAAAATGGCATGGAGGCTTCTACATGGCTTCAGAAAATGTGAGGGGGAGAGAAGGTAGAGATAGTACACCTTTTTTTGTTTTCCACTGATAAGTCTCCAGTCTATGGGAAACCATCAGGACAGTTTTTTGTGCATGTGTGGTGTGAAAATGAACACATCTTTCTTCACAATGGAAGGGCTTGCTTTTTTTTTTTTTTTTTTTTGTATTGGCACAGTAATAGATGTGTCCTCCAATTTACCCCAGTGCTGTAAACTTTTCCTCTGGTGATTTGTGGGTTCTTCTGGGTTTTGAACTTATGAAAAACTGGTAATGTTGTGCATATTCTACTCATTATTTTATACAGGGAGGTTAATGAGTGTGTGCAACATGATAACTATGGCAGAGGACCTCTGTGGGCTGTTGCCAGCTCAAACACCAGTTGATCCAGACCAAATAAAGTTGTTCTGCAGCATCTTGAATTATATGATGCACTTAGGAAGAAAAAAAAAAAAGAAGACAAATTTCCTTGCAGAAAGGAGTTTACAAAGGGTGTGAGATTTCTGGGAGCCATCAGGGACCCCTGGGGCATGGCTGATGCCTGGGTGCTGAAGCACAGCACATATGAAGACTGAAAACTTCAGAGCAGTGGAGTGTTTGGGTCCAAGGCTGCAAGCACTGAGGATACTTCTTGCTTTCTCCATCTCCACTGAGCAGGGTAGTGGTGGGCTTGTGCTTGTGGAAAAAGGTCAGGGCTGTCTTTCTGCCTCCCTGCTGTGCATGCACAGCACTAGACTCTGTGCACTGCTTTGGCTCCCCTGCATTCAGTGAGGAGAGCAGTCTCCAGCTAGTCAAGAGATTAGGTTTTTCCCCAAGGTCTTTATTACCTTTCATCCTATAAACCAGGTTTCATTTCAATGTAGGACTACAGACATGAATTAAAGACTCATTGGTGCAGCTTGGTAAGTGCATGGGATGGTTCTTATGCTTAAGATAGCAGTCTTGAAGCTCTCTCTAAACTTGGCTTGGACTGCAGCTGGGACACCCTTATGTTCATTATTTCAATGGGGAAAAATGAGCTGGAAGTAGCTAAACTTATATAATGTTTTTCTTTCCTTCCCCTGCCCCCATTCTCTCCAAACCTTACATTCTTTTGTGTTGTTCAAGTTCCCCAGTGCTTTATATGAGGATTCAGAAGTCTGGTTCTCTGGAAACAATTGTTATGTCAGCTGACATTAACACAGCAAGCACTTTAACTATTTTTCCAACATATCCATCAAGTTCAATGGCCAAAACATTAATTCTCATTAAGCTTCAACAAAGATTCTCATTTTCCTTTAATTCTGTCACCATACTGCCTCCATGCAAGACTGCTTTACAAATATATCAAGTCATTTAACTAAAAGAAGTTTGGGAAGCTTTATTTTTAGTGACTTTATGCCCATACATTTGTGAGTGTTCTAGGCCATTCATGACACAAATTTGAGCCCCTCCTGTTCTAAGTTAACAAAAAGCATATATGCTTTAAATCAGCCAAAAAATACGAAATTTTATATTGCTGTTACTAGCTTGGAAACTAGGCATAGCCGTCTAGAATTATCAGAAAATATGAAGAAAAAATAGAGATGAACTCAGCTGCTGAAACATGGATCAAAACTTTCTCGTTGCTTACAAGCGCAAGGTCACATGGACTACCCCTAAAGATTCATCAGCCGGTTTCGGAAGCCTCAGCTTTGGTTTTTTGCTCACTGGACAAAGGAAGACGTTGTTCAAGGACATTGAACAAGGACATTGTTCAAGAAAGTACAAAAGATGGAGTGTTATTTTCTTTTCAGTCAGCATTAAACAGTTATAAATATGTATCTCTTAATAGTGAAGATGGGCTACTTTAATGTTTTGGAGTTACAACTGGGCTGGTCTAAGGCCGTAACATGTATGAAAACCTATCCACTAATAAATAATGAATAGCCACTATAAGATATCATAGTTTCACAGTGGGCAGAGGCTAAAAAAAAAAATACTAATAATATCTCAGCTATTAGTATAACAAATGATAAATGTTCCCATTTTAGAACTATAATGCAATAAATGTATTAAGCAGAGTCTATGTTTTCTTTTTAAATGAAGCATGCATCCCCATCCCACTCACCAAACCACATTTTTACCTTCAAATATCACCCAAAAATGTGCATAAGAACTATGGTTGATGGAAGTAAGATGCTGGTCCTGCCCCTAGAGAGAAGAATCACGACAGATTAACTCCCATGTCCTTTCTGGGTGTGCTGAAAATTTATAAAATAAATTCCCACCAACATTAAGAGAGGTTAGTATAGGCAATTGACCTTGTAAATCAAGAATGGAATAGGCCCTATAATGTATAATATTTTGAGGTATTTATCACTTTGCCGAGGCAGACAGGATTCGAGCATGTAAATCGTTGTAATGGTAACAGTAATTCTACATCCCAGTGCCTGCACGTCAGTGAGAGTGCCCCCAGGGCTGCAGGGAGGTTTTTCCCTCTGCACCCCCTCACGCAGCCCTGGCACGGCTCAGACTCAGGGCTGATGGTCCACAGAGACCAACACAAACAGGACAAAGCCGTACGCCGGATTGCATCCTCTTTTTCGTTACTTCTGCACATGCATATCTAATTCTCTATGCCTTTTGATCTGCTCACCAGTTTTCTCTAGATTTCTTCCCAGCACTGCAGGATTTTCTTTCCTAAGGAGAAGGTATATTTAGGTTATCCTCAGTTCAATCCCATATCATGATAGAAAAACGACATGAGCCATGGCTGAATATATATTCAAAAAATTTCAAAACATTTGAAGTGGGATAAAATAAATAATCCTGAGGCAAATGACATGTTGAAGTTTCCAATTCTTCTAATATATTCCAGAAATGCACATGACTTTAAGAATACATTGCAACCTTCAGATAATTGTTAATGCATGTAAGTGTTTTGCAGGAAAAACGACATTTTGTGTTATCTGCAAAAAGCCCTTTTGAGTAAGAGTCCATATCTCCAGGTATTTCTTTTAAAGGGGAACAGTTTAATAAAAATAACAAAGCTAGAAACCAAGAACATTAACTTTCACTTTGCCTAGCTACATGCTAGTACTCTTGCTGTAATTATAACACAGAGGTCATTCCAAAGGAATTACCAGCCTTCAAATGATATGAGACAATTATTCTCCAGGGAGTCGGACAAATTCGTAAGACAAATACAGTTGAAATTTCAGACATCAATCTCTTTTTTAACATAGCATGGGAACAAGGGAGCTGTGAAATGTAATTTTACCCTAAGGCCCAACAAATGATCGCATTAAAATGATTTAAAAAAAAGACTTTACATCTATTATACCTTAGAAGTGAATGTAGTGTTAGATTTTTCTAAGGCTTCCTGTGAATAATAGTATTTAATAGAATCTGTAAAAAACACTTTACAGATGCCGGTGTTTTTGGCTGGTGGGGGAGGCAGCCCCACATGCTGTGGCGTGGCGCTGAGTGCCGTGCCGGTGAGCAGCGTGGTGCCAGGAGCCGGCTCCCACTCCCCAGGCAGCCCCTGGCTGTGGGGGCTCACACTGGACCCTGCCCCACTGCCTCCCAGCTGACACCTACTGCTGTGGTAGCTCTGCACAAGAGGGGATTCCCCAAAGTGGCTGTTTTTAACATACCCAAATATTCCCCAAACAGGAGGAAGCTGAGCCAGTCTCATGCACACCTGTGGCAAGAAGCTGTGCTGGGTGAGAGCCTCATTTCCCTGGTACTGACAACCACAAGAGGAAATTTAAAGGGAAAAATACTCAGAGCCATCTTGAAAGCACCTTGAAGGGCTTTCAGTGATCACCCATTGTGAACTCCAAGGACACACACTAATGGTGTGCATCTCCTGAGAGTGCAGGAGATGTGATAGAACCCCAAAAGGTGGCAGCTGTGGATCCACTGGTTTTTATGATTCAGTCCATCAGATTTACATCACTTCCCACGAGCTTGGTTTAACTGGAACCCTATATGGCTTGAGCCCATCTAGAAGAGAAATCTGGGACTGGTATCACTTCCAATATTGATGTGCAGAAAGCAGCAAACTCTTCTATTCCTACTTGCATGGAGTTACTCAACATATCTTCTGCATTTACACGGTGTCAGTCATGCCAGCACTGATTTGAGTGGGCTGCTTATGTGAGCTGGGCAGGATTTAGCCCAGTGTGTGCCACAGTCAAAGGGTTGAAGTGGAAAATGGATATTAAGGAACTGCTCTTTGGCTAGGGTTTGATTTACAGAAACCTATAACAGTCTCATTCTTCAGATAAGTGCATTTCTCCAACTGCTATTACTCAAGAAAACAGGCTCCTTGGAAATCTTTACAGCCGACACATTGCAATGTGACCTTGCACAACTTGGCAGTGCAGCTCTGCATGTTTTTATTGTATTTAAATAGCACCATTAGTTTTATTCATATGAGGAAGTTAAACTTTAGCTTCAGTGACATTCTAGCATTGCACATGCACTGTGCCCCTGTAGGTGCAGGGTTTCTGAGGAGCAGAGGGAAGAAGGGGTGTGAGGAAGAGTTGCAAAGGTTTGTGCACACACAAATGTGCACGAGTTTTTTTCCAAGGATGTATTCCTGTCCCTGTGACATTATGGTCAACAGCTGCCTGAATGATCCTATTAGGCACAGCCTCTGCAAATATTTGTGAAAGAATGCTTCCCAAATGGAAGCCGACAAATTAATGAGAAATGCAAACGCATCCTGGATTAAGAGAGTGCAAAAGTAGAGCAGCACCTGTCTGGTTGATGAGGATGTTTGACTGCGCAGAGCGGTGCTGAGCTTCTGCAGTATTTAGGGTGAGGAAAGCGATCACAACTTCACATTTCCATTTACCAGGACAAAACATTTCCTTCTACTCCCACAACAGTTTTCTCAGGTAAACTTTCCCAAGATATATAGTGAATTGTAAGGAAAAAATTAGAAAACTGGTATGATGAGTGATAGACATCTCAAAGCTGCCATATGATGTCTCACCAGCAAACACTTAGTCCACCTTATTGTGGGAACACTTCGAGTGTCTAGGCAAGTTCCCAGAAGAATACAAAGTTATGAGTCCCTTATGCTACATAGTTTCCTAAGTTAGCTTTAAACTAACACGGTATTGTATTATTAGTCAGACAAAAATGAAGGGACCAACACAAGCCAGTAAAAAAAAAATCCAGAAATGCATATACATATTTCATACATACATATATCTTCTATTTGACTTAAATTGCCCTTACTCCATGACACAGGTGGCAAATCTTTCATCGTTTGCCTCTTGTCTGCATTTTATTTTAAGGGCACAGAAAGTCCAGTGTGTTGCCAGTATGCTCAGTAGCCTTGAGACCTGCGAACAAGGAAATCACCTCTTGTCCATGAGAAGGACAATATGAAAAGTGAATGTCACTGTATGGCAACAGCAGAACACACGCAAACACAAGAGTGAGGTGTCACATGAGGCCCAGAGATGATAAAACAATATTGTGTGAAGATTTTTTAGTATTAAATCCAAAACTAAATTAAACTAAAACTTCATCTCACCAGGTTCTCTTGCCCAAGACACGGAAACTGCAAAATCTAAATAAAACACTATCATGCCTCGTGACTGCTGATTGAGAGGAATATGGACGAAATCTTTGCTCTTTATGCTTTCCATCTTTATCTGATTCCTGTCGTATGTCTCCATTGCACTGTCTCATTTTTTTCCATCACCTTTTGCTCTATTCACATCAAATACTTGTTTGCCATGAGAGGGATTGGGTGTGGGGAATTGCCTAAAAGCACTGGAAACACCAGTCTTACAACAGTCAGAGCCACATATGTCCATAAGGACTCCAGAATTCAACAGAAAGCGAGGCAGTTTAAATGAACTGATTTTATTATTTATTCTGATAGAAAAAGAGGAAAAACTAGAAAAAAAAAAAAAAGATTGAAAGACTGATTTCATTGTAAATCAGTACAAACAGATTCAAGGACTGCTGTACTTGGATCGAGAGTGTATCTAACCCATAGTCAACCCAACAGTTTAATTTTCAAAACTTGGCTTTTAGCATTGGAGGCATGAGATCAAGCCAAGATACACTGCCAATAAAAGGCTGGAGCTCAAAGCCAGTGTTGAATTACAGAGCCCAGAAGGTTTACGGAAGTGTTTAGTGAAAATTGTTTGCAAATGGGTTTAGAAAAATTTTCTCCCTCCTGCTGGCTGCTTCAGGATCTGGCCCTGTCAGACTTACTGATGAGCTCTCCTCCCATCAGCCTGGCAGAGATACATAGGATTTGCATGTGGGCAGGCAGGATACTTAGTGCCTAAACCCATGTCCTCAAATTAAGCTTGAGAATGTTTCTGGAAGATATGGTTGAGTCAAGGCAAGTGTTCTCCAGCCAAAGGGGCCACTGGGCCCTATCCAACTATAGCTAGATTAAACAGAAAGCCCCCTGATAAACAAAAATGAGGCTGCATGATCTAACAGTCCCTTCTGAACTGAAATATTCCACCAAAACTGGAGCATTTGAGACTTTTTTTTTTCCATTTATCAGATACATTGTTAATTGGAATACTTCTACAAGGCATACGAGCAAACTAGGAACACAGAATTTTGCCCTGAGCAAAGCAGATTTGCATTTGATTTCTCAGCTTTGTTCTTGTACCTGATATCCATTTAAAAAAAATGTCATGGGGCCTGCAGGAATTGTGTTAATCAATGGACAGTAAATTTATACTTTTAAACAGCTTTGTTGTCCCTGTACCCAGTGCAGTGACCACATACATCAGGACTTACACAGGAATGCTTTTGGCAATATCTCTGGTCTAGAATGGAATAAGGTTGCTATTGTTAAAGTCATAGTCCCAGTTCTTTTCAGAGCAGAAGAGAGTACAGATATCCAGCAAGATAAGCAGCTCCTAGGAGTCAGAGGGAATCATATTTTCATCTCATTGAGATGCACTAATTTATATTCCCTTGGTCAGTAATTCAGGAAGGTGCCTTTTAATAAAACTAAATATTTTTGGCTTGTAAAAGCATCTGCTGATTCATGATTGCTGCCGTTTGGTTTCTAGTGGGTTTTTTGTTCTGTTTTGTGGTTGTTTTGATGTTTTGTTTGTTTTGGTGGTGTAGGGGTTTTTTCACTTCGGATTTTGTTTTTGAGATTTCTTGCTCTCTTTATACTTACTGAGCTCACATACTTAATTTAAAGTGGAAGAAATGCACTAAAAAACCCCAATCTACTCCTACCCTCTAATGAAAGCCCCAAGTTTGGTGCTGTGTGTAACATTCATAAGAGCCCATTCACTGTGCTGTGAAGATAGAGACTTTATTAACCATGGATGAGGTACCTCCCGCCAAGAGTCCTTAGGGAATCTCTCAGAAGTGCTGACATAGCTCAGATCAAGGATTGTCTATGAGAATTTCTTAAAATCACTCTGGGGACTCTGAAATATTCAGCTGGTTGAGGAGGTATTATGGTTTACTGCTTACTTCTCTGTATTTGTTCTGCTAGGACAGTTAAGGACTCATTTGTTTCTCAACATGACTTCCCTAGGATCCAAATTAATAGAGTAGGACCTTGCTGTACTAACAATGCAATAGGATTTCTAGATTTCTCCTATTAAAGGATGTTTGGTCCCAGACATGCAAAATTCATTCTTACTTGTATCCTTGGAAAAGTATAGGGAGATGTGTTGCAAGCCCTCTGCCAGTATGAGTTACCAGGGTCTGATCTGATTCCTTCCCCATTTTTTTCCTGAAATTCTCCACTTGGCACCAAATCAGTAAAAAGTGTCAAAGTTACAGATATTTGTACTTCTTAAACCAGACAAACTGCTACCTACGCTGGTAGCACTGAGCTGTCAGCCTGGCATCTGTCATTAGCCGGCTCTGCATTACTTTGAGGGATGGAAACCACTGAACTTTTTTCATTCTCATGTTTCATTCTCATGCTAGGTGTGCAAAACAGCTTCTTTAAATTCCATGGTTTTCACCCAAGGTGTCATCAAAGTGTCTTGGGCTTTTCACACTGACCACAATCTAAAGGGTCCTCCTAGGAACTCAAGCAAGAGTTTGGAGGGATGAGAGGTGATCACTGGAGCTGTAGACTTCTACTGCAGTCCAAGAAAAAGTCATATGACAACTCAATCTCCACAGTTCTGTCACAAAAAGCTTACCCCCCTCTGAGCCTGGGCAGGATGAAAAATACAGCAGAGAGGAACTGGGCACTCTCAGTACCAAGCAACAGCAGTAGGCTTTGAAAACTAAACATCACCTGGAGCCATGCTGCTTAAATACATCCTCGTGATCACTGCATGGTGGCACCAGTCTCACCACATCCTTCACCTCACCTGTGTGACACTCAGATCACTTCGGCAGCAGGCTCAGCCTTTGCTCTGAGATTTTATGAAGATGCAAAGAAGTAAAAATTAATCCACCTCCCTCTCCAGGAAACTGGTCCTCACTGAAGAGAGAAAATCCAAGTCAAGAGCACCCTTCCAAGTGAATAATCAATGCTGAGCTGCAGTGGGCAACCTCTTCAGCTGAAACCTTTTAGTCTAACAAAGAATAAATGAGACTGTCCCAGCAACACTCCATCTGTTTAGAGCCAGCTGTGCACTTACGTACTTTCCTAAATAATGGGTCTTAAGGCGGCTGATAATGGTTGAAAGAGCCATGCAGTGATCACAAGCGTGTTCTGCTAATGCAGTATTTCTTCTTTCCTTGAAAAAAGGAATGGTTGTTATTAAATGAAAGTTATGTTTAAACTTCAGTGATGGGCTGAGCAGCTGCCTGCTGTTTTACACTGGAAAACACATCGCATGCTTACCTGCAGTACTGTTCTCTCTAATTGATTCTTTCCTAAAGGTATTTCCCACTACTCCACCTCCTTCCTTTGCTCTGATTAACAATCGTAGCATGATCTCATCAGGCCTCGACAAGTATTGATGGGCCACAGTATCATGAGGCTAATAAAGTGTGTTACCCAGTATTTTCTGGTGACACATAAAAACTCCCTTATGAAAGACACAGGAGGCAGAATATAATATGAATGCTTTTTTAGTAACAGCAGAGTACTGTGGGCTGTGCAGCGCTGGGCACAAGCACATTTTTTAATAGAGCTCTATGGGGCAGCACTGCCCAATCGCATGATGGGGGAGGTGGGGGAGAGGGTAATAGGGACCCCACTGTGGTGCAGCCAGCACAGAGGGGATGAGGTCAGGCAGGACCCAGAGGACTTTGTGGGAAAGCAAAACCCCCAGGCACCCTCCCTGAGTGCTGCCCCAGCACCTGAGCAAAGCCCTCTGAGGTCAGCAGCCCTCTATGATGCTGTGTGCACTACCTCCACTTGCTGTTCCTATTTTCTTTCCTGTGTTGCCCTCTTAATCCACATTTCCCTGTTAATACAAGAACATTTTAGAGCACTGTGTTTGCTGTGCAAGACCATTCCTTTAAAAAGAATGGGTGGAAACATACATCAGTGGTTTTGTTCTTCCCTCCTATTCACAATTATTCCCTGAGCATCTGTCTAACATTAAACATTAAGGATAAAAAGGCTAAATTATTTTCCCTTCTCTTCTATGTCATGACATAAGTGTCAAGTCCAGCAAAGCCACATGAGATGGGCACAACCTTGTCAGTTCAAGGCCAAAGCCAAGCCTTGTTCTCACCTCTCCCCTTACCTGCTGACCACTCTGGACACTCAGCTGCACTGGGGCTGGCGGATGCTGGTCCCCACCATGGGGAAGGGTGATGGCACAGCCCTCCCAAAGACTGGGTGAGTACCTGGCATCTCTACAGATGCCCTGTTTGCTCCAGCCTCCCTGGGGCACTGTGTTTGGGAGTGGTGTACTTATGGAGTCCCGAGGGAAACTAGGCTGAGCCAATCTCCCCACACTCCCAGTTCAGGATAAACCACACAGACACACTTTGCAGGTAACCCTCAGACTCAACTCTCCCCTCTCTTCATTTGCTGGTGAGATGACGGCTTCTTATTTTTGAAAAAGTGAAGATCCTGAAATTCCCATTGTTAAGTGTAAGGCAGAGGAGTGTCACAAGGTTAGCAAATCCGGGGCTTGCCAGGGTCATTCTTTTAATGGAAGAAAAGAGAAAGAAAAAAATCCAGCAAGTGGTGCAGCCACAAAGAAAATCCCTTTTTGATCTATCAAGCCCTCTTTCTCCAGCCTCTGTGAATGCCTCGCCTCCTGCACAGTCTCTGAGTATAAACTTTGCCCAGCACACTCAGGGTAATCTTTTCACATCATAAAACTTATAATCCTCTTAAAGTGGTTTCGTAGGGTTTGAGGTATGATGCACTTATCAAATAACTGAAACAAATAAATCAGCTTATTTAGGCTGTGGTCAGTGTGTGTGCAGCTCTGTGCGCGCAGGGAGGAAGCCAGTGCCATACCAGCATTTGTATACATTAGCAACAAAGCTGTCTGTGACAAGCTGTCCTCTGCACAACTAAATATTTAGTTGCATATCATAAGTAACTTCTTAAGTGATTAAAGAGAGAGGGTGCTCTCTGTCCGTGCTGGCGCGGGGCGAGCAGCCGGCAGGCTGGGGAGCAGAGCCCTCGGTGTGGCTTTGGGAAGGGAGGGTGCCCTGGCACACCCCCCCTGCAGCTTTGCCACGTGGGGACAGCCCCGGCTCTGGCCAGGGGTGCACGGCCCCGGCCACGCTCCTCTGTCACCCTTCTCTGCCCAGAAACTGGCTCTAAACAGGCTCCAAGTAGACTTCTTGCATATTTGTACAGAGTTCAAGTTTTCAAATATTTGTTGCTAGCTTTTATTGGTGTTAGGGCAAGGTTTATTTTTAATGTGCCTGTATTTCTGGATTCCCGTGCTTGCATATTTCTCGCATGTGCAAAATTAAATTAATAAAACAATTTCATGTTGAAGAAATACAGAATAGATGTGTCCTGTTTGATATAAAGACATTGTGGAAAAGACATTAGTAAATTCAAAAGTTATTAGCTTGTAAAATTTAACTTCAAACAGCAAGCTAGAAAAGCTACCCTAAACTTGCTCCTGGTATGTTTTCCAGTGTGTACAACAAATGCTTTCTTCAGACAGTTCAAGCACCATCACAGCAGCTCTCACCTAAAATGTTGTGGTTGTTGGGATATAGACACATTCTTAACAGAGTATCTCGAATGTGATATTTCACCTAGGGAAAAAGAGAAGGAAATCAGCCTGCCATAGGGACATGGGCTGAGTTTTTGCACATGGGGATCCCTCCTCTTCCTGCTGCCTCCTGCCCCTTCTCTGCTTCTTCTCTCCAGAAGATACCCCAGCTTTTACTTACTCTGAGGAGGAAAACTCCAGAGGCAATTTAAACTATTTTTAGGATTTTTGACACCACTTCTGTTTCAGTATGTGCCATGTGCAAGCAAAGGACAGACCAGGCCAGACCAGACATGGCCATTATCCCATGTGGATGAAGTTTGGAGGGATCTGATGGTGGCAGTGTCCTGCATCCCTCAGGATATGGGAGCGCCTGATGTGCCTGACCCATTATCTTGTCTTCCAACTGCCCCTTGCCATCCCATCCCTCCCTCAGGTGCCTTGGCCACAAAGGATGCTCCAGCTCTGCCAGGGCTGTCCTGGGCACCTGGGCATTGTGCAAGAGCTGCTGCAGGGCTCGGGAGCAGCTCTTGTGGGTAGAGCAGTGGCCCAGCTCTCCCTATTTCTTGTAGAGTTGTTTGTTTACAACCAGATGCTGGAAATACAAAACAGTTTTAGCTACCAAAAAAGAGTTTGCTCTGGTGTTGATGGCATGGAGGAATTTTGAAGACCTTTCTTCCACAAAACTCTTCTCAGAGATTTTGTTACTTGCATCTGGAAGAGCAGCATGAGAAAGACAGTAGCACCACCATCTTCTTTTCTAGTACATGTTGGGTTAATAAGAAAATTAAAGCTCAAGTAAATATTCACCAGAAAGTAATTTCAGTCTGTCATGAAAATAATCTACATTTATAAGTTATCTAAAGTAAAGTGAGCCATATTAGCCTCCAGCAGCTCTGAAACCATTATGAATTATTGAATAAGTAATCTTTTTTTTTATAGTTATTGACATAATAAATATATTTGCTTGAAAACATCCGGAGCTGCATAGGCATAGAAGTATTTATGAGTCTGTGCTCTTTACAGCACTGTTTTACAGGGTGCTGTCAACTGTAGAGGGGAAACAGGGGGAAGAAGGTTTCACCTCTCGTGTTCTTGTCAGGAGATACAGTGCTTCAGTCAGCCCCATCTCTGCAGGCCCTCATCTTCATGGACCACAAAATAAATAAAAATATCTAGGTGAAAATGGTGTGACTTGATTTACTATTTTTTTTGATAGATAATTCTTTAGTGACTAACAAATAGACCTGTAGTCCTTCAAAATCAAATAAGACTGCTAGAGTAACATAGAGCAGCTTAACTAACATTAATTTAGTAACAGAGAGAGCTTGAGTTAACATTAATTTGGCAATAGAGAGCGGGCTTTAAATTGCCACCAGATCATCCCTGGAGGAAATGAAAAATCACGGCATTTGGGGTCCAAATGCACTGTCAGAGTGATGGGAGATTTGTCAGGCAGAGTTGAAAATCTTTGCGTGCAGCACCTTGGTAGAGGGACAGTGCCCGCAGTCAGGGCAGAAGCTGCCACTGCCAAAGACACTCTGCCAAGTGCTGGCTGGGACCTACTGTGCCACAGAACACAGAATCTTCTCCACTGAGGAAGATCTGCTGGAACGACATTGAGATGCCAAGTAAAAGGTGCTGTGTTGGGAATTGCTGTGTGCCAGAGCATGCCCACACACCATGAGAGGTGCACCAGCCCTGCCTGGGAGGTCGTGGCTAAACCCTGTCCTGGAACATGATGGCTGCTTGGGCACCCCTGGGGCCAAACACCGGCATCTTCTGGGACATTGCAGGCTCTCCTCTGGAACACTCCAGGGTGCAAAGTACTTGCGGGAAAAATCTCCTTCTGCAGTAAAAGCTGCATTATATTTTTGCCTGTCTCCTTTAGGCAGTAAACGTATCATCAGTGGCTCTTAAATTTCCTGAAGTAAAAAAATTAGCAATTACTAGCCATGAAATCACAGAAGTGCTTGCTCCTGTGAGAAAAAAACCAGCAGCACATTTTAAAGAGTGCTTCTCCCTGGAATGCAAGGCCAGACAAAGGTTTAGCCTCTTTCTTAATTTAAGTCTGGTGGAACAACATGTCATACCTCAGACACTCACAACAAATCAGTCTTTATTCAAGTGTGAAAATTTAGGCATAAATTGCTGGCTGCTTAGCTCTCAAAACAATGTCACGTTACAAGAAATGTGATATTTTGAAGAGAAACAGGAAAAAATTTATCAAAGTTTTTGTTATTATTGCATTATCCTCCTGCTTGATCTACTAGCTATAGATACTTGGTGTCTGCTTAAGTGCTTTCCATTCTTCCCGTAAGCAAATTCTGGTTGAAGACTATATATCATTTTACTCTTGATCACTGCTAGTCTCAGTACCTCATTACAGCAGACCACTTTTTGAAACTGAGCTATAGCCCAGATAAATGATTGTATAAAGTTTTAAATAAACATACAACATTTATGTTATGTTGTTTCACAGGGATGATTTATAGTCATTTTCTTCATCCAGTCCTGAGCTCTGGACATAAAAGACACTGAGCTCTCTGCTGTTTATCCAAGCTAAATCCTCTGTTTGTTCTGCATAAGCGTTCTTGATTCTATAATATATTGCAGGCTTTAGCTTCAGGTTTATTCCCTCTGGGATGGTGGAATTAGATACATTAACTGACAAAGATAAGGTACGGACATTGTAGCTTAATAGCCATTAAAATAGATACTGTGATAATAAAAATGGAGTTAGAAAAGGGAGTCAAGGTTGTGATATTTTAAAAATATGTATTGATAAGACTTACATGAATAAATGCAAGATTTGAGAAATCTCTGTAAGGAAACCCCCAAACGATGGTTGTATTTTGTTTAGTTGGGATTTTTTTTCCCTGAGGAGAAGAGAATTAGAGATGGTATTGTGAACCAGATTACATGTTGCCTCTTGTGTCCCCAAAGAGAATTTTGTTTCTTACTAAAATGACTTTATGTAATCTGGCTGCTGAGCTAGTGAAGTACTGCTCTGTGCTACAGAAGAAAATCAAGAAAAGCACCATGAGATAAAGCAA